>BQNB010031057.1:33772-54323 GCA_026074375.1 Tanacetum coccineum
ATATTTTTATCCCGTCCCACTAAATTTATTTTAAAACATTTAATAAAATGTTAAATCACGTAAGACACGACCTTTAAACATGGTTTTTAACAAAACTCGAGGAAAACCATAAAATACAAAAATAAACTAATCATGCTCTCGGAGCAAAATATAAATTTTTTTAACTTTCTCAGACGCTAAAAAGAAATAGAAATTTAAAACACGGCTTGAAATTACCCAATAGTTGGAAATTTTCACAAAACTTTATATAGCATAAACGACAAAAATCAATTATGTAGTAAAGTAATTATCATATCTTGGGATAAACGTTAACCTGAAACTCGGGTTTTTTACATTCTCCCTTCCTTTAGGGAGCGTCGTCCTGGTTCTCAACTTGACTTATCCGCTTTTCCTCGCTTCATCATTACTCGTAAAGAGATGAGGGTACTTATTTTTGAACTGTTCCACTCGTTCCTAAGTAAATTATGGACCTCTTTGCGAATTCCAACGAACTTTAACGATAGGAATCCGACTTTGCTTAAGTCGCTTAACCGCTCGGTCTACAATTTCCACTGGCTCTTCAATAAATGTAGCTTATCATCAAGTTGAATCTCGTCAAGTGGGATGATGAGATTTTCATCTGCTAGACACTTTCTGAGATTGGAAACATGAAACGTGCTATGAATCCCTTTCAACTCTTTCGGTAGTTCCAGCGTATAAGCCACGTGACCAACTCTAGCTAGAATCTTTAATGGCCTAATGTAACGTGGACTCAACTTTCCTCACTTTCCAAAACGAATAACGCCCTTCCAAGGCGATACCTTGAGCAATACCATATCCCCGACTTCAAATTCCAACGGCTTAGATCTTCTATCCGCGTAGCTTTTCTGGCGGCTACGAGCAGTCAACAAGCGGTTCTTAATTTGAACAATCTTTTCTGTCATTTCCCGAATCAATTCTGGACCGGTGAGTTGGCTATCTCCAACCTCACTCCAGCAGACAGGCGATCTACATTTCCGTCCATACAAAGCCTCGAATGGCGCGGCCTTGATACTTGCGTGATAACTATTGTTGTATGAGAACTCGACCAATGGCAGATGTCGATCCCAACTACTTCCAAAGTCGATCACACAGGCACGCAACATATCTTCAAGCATTTGTATAGTCCTCTCGCTTTGACCATCCGTTTGAGGGTGGTAAGCGGTACTCATATCCAAATTTGTCCCTAACGCCTTCTGAAGCGATCTCCAGAATCTAGACGTAAAATGGCTATCTCTATCCGAAATGATTGATATAGGAACACCATGTCTACACACAATTTCCTTTAAATAAAGTTGCGTGAGTTTCTCCATGCTATCCGTCTTCTTCATTGGTAGGAAATGAGCTGATTTGGTCAGTCGATCGACAATTACCCATATCGTATCGTACCCACTCGGCGTCCTCGGAAGCCCAGAAACGAAATCCATAGTGATCCTTTCCTATTTCCAAACAGGAATCTCAGGTTGTTGCAGTAGTCCAGACGGTTTTTGATGCTCAGCTTTAACCTTCGCACAAGTCAAACACTTGCTAACATACGTGGCAATATCAGCTTTCATATTCGGCCACCAATACAACAGCTTCAAATCTTGATACATCTTGTCCGATCCCGGATGGATAGAATACTTGGACTTATGCGACTCGTGCATAATCAAATCCCTCAATCCACCGAATCGCGGCAACCAAACACGATTTCCAAAACAACGCGTTCCATCGGGGTGAAACTCGAATATTTGCTTAATCAATCTCCCCAAATTTTTGGCCTTCACATTCTTCTTCTTCATTGATTCCTTTTGAGCTTCAAGGATTTGCTTAGGTAGATCGTTGTGAACAGTCATCATCAAAGCTCGAACACGTAATGGCTTAATCCTTTCCTTGCGACTCAAGGCGTCAGCCACAACATTCGCTTTTCCAGGATGATAACGAATCTCACAATCATAATCACTTAACAACTCAATCCAGCGACGTTGTCTCATGTTAAGCTCTTTCTGATTTAGAATATATTGTAGGCTCTTGTGATCGGTGAAAACCACACACTTCGTTCCATACAAATAATGTCTCCACAACCTAAGAGCAAAAACAATGGCTCCCAACTACAAATCATGAGTAGTGCAATTCTCTTCGTGAGTCTTCAATTGTCAGGAAGCATATGCTATCACCTTTTCCCGTTGCATCAACACGGCTCCATAACCCTTAAGTAACGCATCGTAATAAACCACGGAATCTTCGATTCCTTCGGGCAACGCTAAGATCGGTGCACTACACAACTTTTGTTTCAACAACTGGAATGCTTCGTCTTATTCCTTACCCTATTCTTATTTCTTATCTTTCTGAGTTAATTTGGTAAGAGGCTTGAAAATCATAGAAAAACCTTCAATAAACCTTCGATAGTAACCAGCTAATCCAAGAAATTGCCTCACCTCCATTGGCGTAGTCGGTGCAGCCTTATTCCTAATGTCTTCGATCTTTACAGGATCAACATGAACACCATTACAATCAATCACGTGACCAAGGAATTGTACCGACTCCAACCAAAAGTCACACTTAGAAAACTTGGCGTATAATCTCTCCTTCTTAAGCAATTCTAAAATAATCTTCAAATGCTTTCCGTGCTCTTCTTTGTCCTTGGAATAAACCAAAATATCATAGATGAACACAATGATGAACTTATCAAGATATGGCTTGCACACTTGGTTCATCAAGTCCATAAACACAGCAGGCGCATTTTTCAGTCCAAATGGCATCACTTAGAACTCAAAGTGACCATACCGAGTTCTAAATGCAGTAATTGGAATGTCTACTTCTTTAATGTGAAGCTGGTGATATCCTGATCACAGATCGATCTTAGAATACATGCTCGAACCTTGAAGTTGATCAAATAAATCATCGATTCTCAGGAGAGGATAACGATTCTTGACAGTCAACTTGTTTAATTCGCGGTTATCAATACACATTCAAAAAGACCCATCTTTCTTTTTCACGAACAACACCGGTGCTCCCCACGGTTGTTAATATAAATAATGTCTAAAAACGTTATTTATATTTTTCGACCCCTCAATGTTTTGATAATAACAAAATGTAAAAACGTTTATGATAAAAATAAACGTTTATAAATTACTAATCATAAAATTCCATTTCTAAGATTAATCACTTAAGGTATGAATAAACAAATCATTAAACATGATTAGTGATCAAGAAAATATTTTTTTCTTAAACCTTACATTTCTATAAAAGTGTTTTTATAAAAATATAAAAATAAAATATTTATTCATAAAAGAAATATTTTATTAAAACATTAAATTTGAAATCAGATTTTTTTCCCTGAAATGGAAGGTTCCAAAACAGATAACATCTTCCCCACAAAAAGACAAAAAGAGGAGCGTACTTTACGATGACCCCCTTATATTTTTTGGAACGCAGGACGCAGCAACATAAACGGTCTTTTTTTGTCTTTTATAAATACTGGGCCATCCCATCTGAAAAACAGAACCTCTTGCCATGAATTTTCTCAGATCTACTTTTCTCTCTTCTTTCTTTCTTTCTAAAACACATATCTTGATCACTAACATACCTTGATCTTACTTTAAGTGATTAATTCTTTCTTCCTTCCTTCTTCTAATCAAATGCAAGACAAGAACAATCGTATTCTTCTACATACAAATTGTTATCAAGTGATCCCTCTCTTCCTCCCTCAAGGATATAATCTTCATTTATATTTACGTTGTGTGGTTGTGTAAATTGGATTGTGTGTAGATTCCAATAGTGTTATTGTGTATTGGTTGTATATTTGGATTATGTGCCAATCCAGGGTTATAATATTTGTTGAGTGTATAAAGACTTAGTGTAGGTCTCGCTAGTATTAGTTCTAGCTAAGCTTAGGACTTGACTCTACCTTAGTGTCGGAAAGAAAGTAGCGATGTGTAAACGGTTTTATCCTCCTAAAAGGGTGCTTGTTGTCATAGTAATAATCTCGAGTGGGTACTCGGGGAGCTGGTTAGTATGGAAATGAGAAGTGCTTCGTAGCCGAACCACTATAAATCTGTGTGTCTTGGTTTGATCATTTCTTTCTCTATCTCTCTATATTATTATTGTTTACTTAAGTTTATTAATTGGATGTTTAATTGTGATTCATAATTGCTGATTGATTAATATACAACTCGAATCAAACAATTTTCTAAGCAAAGTTTTAAAACGGATAATTAACCGGTAAACTATTCAACCCCCCCTTCTAGTTTCCTACAATTGGTATCAGGAGCCAAGGTCACTCAAGATTTTTAAAATATATTGTATTTTAAAGCTTGGATTGATCTATGGATTTCGACAAATATCTAGAAGGGCAATCTATGCAAAGACCACCACTTTTTGAAAGTGATAGTTTTATTTATTGGAAAAATAGATTCGAGACATATGTTAAATCAAAAGATCTAGATCTTTGGCATGTTATTACCAATGGTGATTTTCAACCCATTATTCAAAATCCAGAAACCAAACTTGATGAGGTTGTCCCTTTTGAAAAACAAACCGATGATCTTAAAAGAAAGCTTGCGAAAAATAATGAAGCCAAAATGGTTATTTACAATGCTTTGCCTAGAAAAGAATATGAAAGAATTTTCATGTGTAATACGGCAAAAGAAATTTGGAAAACTTTGTTAATCACCCATCAAGGTAATAGCCAAGTCAAAGATAATAAGATCGACCTTTTGGTTCAACAATATGAACAATTCATCATTTCCAAAGACGAATCTATAGATAGTGCATTTGCTAGATTTAATACTATTATTACTAGTCTTAAAGCTCTTGATGAAGGTTATTCTAGTAAGAACTACGTAAGGAAGTTTCTTAGGGCTCTACATCCTAAATGGAGAGCAAAGGTCACGGCGATTGAAGAGTCAAAAGACTTAACATCACTATCTCTTGATGAGCTCATTGGAAACCTCAAAGTCCATGAGATGATCATCAAGAAAGATTCTGAAATAGTCAAAGCAAAAGTTGAAAGGAAATCTCTTGCTTTAAAGGCTAAGAAAGAATCTAGTGATGAAGAGTGTTCGACTTCCGGTAGTGAAGATGAAGAGTACGCCATGGCGGTAAGAGACTTCAAGAAGTTCTTTAAGAGAAGAGGTAGATTCATATCATCTTATTGGAGAATGTCCAAAGCCACCGAGAGACAAAAATCAAAGAGCATTTGTTAGAGGTTCTTGGAGCGATAACGGTGAAGAGAATGATGAAAAGATCCAAGACGAGACATGTCTTGTAGCTCAAGCACCAAATGAGGTATGTTCCGAATCCTCCTACTTTAGTGATGAAAACTCATCAATTGATGATTTAGCTCTAGACAACGAATATGATAAATTATGCAAAATGAGTTTAAAGATAATCACTAAGAACAAAAGGCTAAAAGCTATTAGAAATAGTCTAGAAAATGAACTTAGAGAATTAAAAGATAAATTGTCCACACTCAAGAAAAACAAGGGAGATGATATTGATTGAGCAAAGTGTCATACACTTAAAATTGAAAATGAAAAGCTCAAAGAAGAATCTACTAGATTAAACAAATTTAAAAAGAGTACACATTGCTTGAATTAAATGTTAAATAATCAAAAACCCTTTGATAATAAATTAGGTTTAGGGTTTAATTCATTTTAAGCATCATCTAGTGGAACTAAGGAAATAAAATTTGTAAAAGCTCATAAAAAGGCATCTCCTGATGGAGGTCCCATAAATATGGGTGACCACTTTAATGTTCAGGCTGCCCCCAAAATAAATATGGGACCGCCACCAGCAACGCCTGTATCTGAGAAAAGTGTGTCTTTTCAAAAATTTATTTTGGGTCCTTGATAAATGTTAAATTGTATACATTAAATACTCGGGATTTTGCAAATAAAAGCCAAGAAACATGCCAAAAGATAGAAATATGTGTGATTTTGTGTCTTAACGTGCAGGAAAGGATAATAAAGTCAAAAACAAGCCAAAACCGACAAGAAACGGAAAAGACAAGTACAAGAGAGAAATTCGAGGAAAGATATCAAAGCCGGATCAGCCCGCAACAAGAGAAGAAAGTCAATGAAGACCCATTTGAAGTCAAAAGACCAATATTGACAAGTTTCAAGATTACAAGGGCTTTGTTGGAAGTTTCTAAGTTCAATAACAGTTCGCAAAAAACGCAACAAATAAAATTCCACTAATTCATGACATTCTTGTTCCGTATATACTCGATTCATATTTACAACAAATAAAAGAGTATAGGTTACCATATAATCACATGCCATTCTATGCATACAACACATGCATAAATGTACCAATACATAACAATTTATGCATCCAACACATGCATAAATATATCCATACTTAACCATTTATACATACAACACATACGTAAATATACCTATACATAACAATTAATAAATTTACCTTTTCTTTCTATATGTAACCAATGGCAACGAGGAGTCTCGGCGTGCGTGTAGAAGCATTATAGTTTAGGTTTTCAAAAAGACTCGACCTAGTTCTTTATAACCTTAGGGCTCTTAAACCACTTCTTGTAACACCCTTATCCAAACTAACATTTAGGATTGCGCAGCGGAAATTAGCAATTAGATGTTACTAAATAGCACCATTCACCAAGATAAAGAAACACACCCAAATGAATACGTTTTAGCAAATATGTGTTTTCCATTATAAACAGAGTTAAAATGCGTGTAGGTCCCCACAGAATCGCAAACATACCTAATACAACATTTTGAAAAACTAGTTGTTATCAAAATAAAACAATGTTTTTAGAACACTTAAGAACATTGTTTTTGAAAGACCAGAACACACAAGTAGTCTTTCAACAAATCAATCACATGCACGACACCTCCACGCCATTGTTGCCTTCATCCTTGGTTACTTGGGATAAAACATGTTTAAAATGTCAACAACAATGTTGAGCGAAATTCATAGACGTCTAAAATAAATAGTAAAGCAATATCATTAGAAGACATAATGAATTCCTCGGGAAAACAAAGCAACGAAGCAATGTCTAGAAAACATCTTTTTCTTTCACAGCAATAAGCTATGACAAACGAACTTAACAATACAATATGCAACATTCATATGTTAGTGTGCCCCAAAACAAGGTATTATTGTCATATACCTACTACTTTCTAAATACAAAATGTCCGTTTGACAGGGTGGTCACAAGGATTCAAACCCCGAACAGGGTTGTCAACCCCAATAGATCTATTTAATGCATTAGCGTTCACCTTACAAGGCAATTAATGGCTCATGAAATAAGAGACTTCGACAATAGCTACTTATGCGGAAACAATCTCGTAATCGGGTCCAGCATACCATAAAATCATATGTGTTCGATTTTATAAAACAAACATGCATCCCCCTCGCGGGTTTAAAAACAATTAAAAGATTTAAATGCGAGGCTATGAACTCACCTTAAGCAAAAGATCCAAATCAATCAAATCAACAAGCGCAAATAGCTTCACGTCCTAACCGCGCGACCTATATAATACATATATAGCGGTACGTGACTAAAAGTATATTAAATCATATAACACATACTTGCTTATATAATATATATATATATATATATATATATATATATATAATATATATATATATATAATAGTACGTATATACAATCATATACTACAATCTCCAAGTGCGACGCAAAACATTTCACTTTGGCGTACTTAACAATATTACATCGTTTTCCATAAATTTCCATTTTTAGAAAGTTACCGAAAGTAAGGATAATATAATCCGAACTTCATATTTTGTTATCAATTAACTAATTACGAACCCTTTGCTCATTATAGACTTTGTTCAAAAGTTTACGTAAGTTTGACTTTCAAAAGTCAAACTTCGTACTTGACTTTTTACCCCAAAAATACCCAAACTTGACTTGGCCGTAAAACGTTCATTATTAAGAGTTACGTGACGATCCACCTAGCGAAACGGAGCTTAAGGCGAACACTATCACTTGACATAATCAAAAATAATTTTCAAAAATTTCTTGACTCGCTACAGTGAAGTCAAACTTTCTGGTCAAACTTAGTCAACACAAAACCTATGAGAACGACATTTTTGACATAATCCGACTATCAAAATACGCTTAGCGAGTCTATATAATTATACCAAAACTATCAAAATTTGGTCAATAACCAAACACCACCTTTTCAATAATATTTCCTTCCCGCCATGAATCTTATAGACAATAACATATAAATACGCAATATAACTAAATTAATCATACATAAACATAAATAGATGCTCACAATGCTTCAAGAAAAATCAAACTATGGCTTTCCCCTTGCGTCTTGCAATCGCGACGAAACCCAACAAACGCCAAAACAAAACCTTGTCCAATCAACCAACTCAAACAAAACAATTCTAACTATTTTAAAAAAACCCCCTTTATTCCAGAAAATTCAAGAAACACAATTCAAAATCTAACTGCTCCAATCTTAAATGCATGTAGGATTTTAATAGTGGGATTTGTAGCTTTTGAAACAAGGATCAATAATATATAAACGGATTTAATTGCATATGGGTAAATTGACAGGAAAATGGTGGTGAAGGGGTGGCCGGTTCATGAACTAGGAGAGAAATGGAGGAGAGATCAATTTTCATAAAAGTGCTATAAGTGTGTATGTATGGTTTCTTTTATAGAAAAGTAGTTTGGCAAATTAGCAATTCTAGTCCCTCTATTCTCAAGCCCTTTTAAAACTAATACAAAGTGTTTCTTTTATAAATATAATCGGCCAAAGACTCGGGTCACACCATGTTAGTAAATATTTAAATCCTCCACTATTTTTTTTTAAAACGTTTAATAAAACATTAAACCTCATAAAACACAAACTTTAAACATGGTTTTTACAAAAACTCAAAGAAACGTCGTAAAATATAAAAATAACATATTCACGCTCTCGGAGCAACAATATAAATTTTTCTGATTTTTTAGACGCTAAAAACAAATAGAAACTCAATCACGGCATGAAATTACCTTATAAATGAAAATTCTCATCAAACCTTATATAGTATAAATGACTATAACTATTTATGTAGCAAAAATAATTATCTTAGCTCGGGATAGACGTTGACCTGAAACTTGAGTTGTTACTATAAAATGATCTTGGAAAATGATGGCGTAGTTTCCAAGACTACTACAAAAGAAAAGGTCAAGTCTCTAGCTCTTAAAGCTAAAGTTACTAGAGAACAAATTAGTGATGATAGTGATAGTCAAGGAGGAAGTGATGAAGATGTAGATGAAGAATAAGCCAAAGCATTCAATTTGATGGCTAGGAACTTTCGTAAGTTCTTCCGCAAGGGTAATCGATTTTTCGACAATGACCAAACAAGTACAAATATCGACAATCGATTTGGTAATGAGCCCAAAATGAGGTTGGAGAGGCCCCGCGTAAATTGCTTTAGGAAACAAAGGCGGTGAAAGCTCAAAGCAAAAGGGATTTTTCTACAATTGTGGGGTAGAACGCCACTTTGCTAGTGAGTGTACAAAGCCCAAGGAGAACAAGGCCTTTGTCGAAAGAGCTTGGAGTGATAGTGAAGACGGTGATGAACCTCAAAGGATGCAACATGTCTCATGGCAATCGACTCCCAAGAGGTACAACCTAAACCATCTAGTTATAAAAATGATTTAGATATTGTTGATATGAAAAAGTAGAATGGGGAACTCCTAAGGTTTAACAAAGATTTGACCAAAACTTTTATAAAACTTTTAAAAGAAAAACAATCTCTTGAAAGTTAAAAACCAAAACTTCTGACTGAAGAAACTTGCTAAATCTAAAAAGGTGATTGAGCCTTGCCATAAGTGTGATTTACTCACCAAAGAGGTTGACTCTTTAAAAGGTAATGTTTCCAAACTTCAAGACGAAGCCTAAAACTTTTCAAAGTTTTAGAAGAGTAGCGTTGTTTTGAACGATACGTTAATTCGTCAAAAATTGTCCTAAGACAAGGAAGGTCTTGGATTTTCTAAGAATGATAAAACCACTTCTACAAGTCTAAACAAACCAATGGTGTTTGTAAAAGAAAGTCAAAAAGGAAATTCTTCAAATATCTTGTTAAAACTCGTGGTACCTCAAACCCACTTTGTAAAAACTCGAGGTTCCTAAGTACCCATTACAAGAGTGGAAACAAGAAACCAAGGATATCGCTCGGGCTCACATAATGGACTTGGATACACTCAACCTCGAGTTGACCATAGGCCTCTTCTACTCATACCAAATATGAGACCTTCTAACTCATATAACCGAAGACATTCTTTTCAAAATAATCATTCTTTGGAAAGATGAAATTTGTTATAAAACCAAAGGTCTTCGTATCATCAACATAACACCTTCCAAAGGAGAGAAAACTCCTACCCAAATCAAAGGCTAAAAACACCTCGGAGCGTTGGACCAAACTTTCAAAACCTCCTTAAATTTCAAAACAATCCTTGGTCCGCGTTCTTGAGGTACGACCTACATAAATTATGTGCATTAATTCAAGACATAAGAATGGTTAACTTGGGCACCATATTTTCTAACTACAACCGACCCACAAAACAATGGGTACAATGACCTTGAGTTCATATTTGCTTGTAGGTGTGTCTTAAATGTGATCTACTACCGAGGAATTGGATTATGGATAGTGTTACACTAAAGCATATAACTAGAATAGAATATTGTTTACTTCAACAATGCGTATATTGGTGGAGATGTCTATTTTTGGAGCAACACCTAAAGGGAAGTAGTTGGTGAGGTAATATTACTCATGACAATACCCTTATAATTACAATTTGACATGTTTAGTGTCTACTTTTAACTTGATTAACGTAGGTCAATTATGTGATGATGATTGCTTAGTTAGTTTTACTAAAGTAGATTGTACAATTAGTAAAAATAATAAAATGCTAGCTAAAGGACATAGGAGAAATAGATTATATAATTGCAAATTAAGAGATAACTCTAAACAACAAATTTGTCTTGCATCTGTGGTGGATAACTCAACACTTTGGCATAGAAGGTTAGGTCACACCAATATGCGATTAGTTTTAAAAACTTAGCTTCCAACAGCTAGTAAAGAGACTACTAAAGTTGAGTTTTGAAAGACACTTTTGTGATACGTGTGGTTTAGGGAGTCAAGGTAATGCAAACAATATCACTAGGAATGAAGTGTCAACTACTAGGGTTTTAGAGTTGTTACACTTAGATTTGTTTGATCCATCTCCAATTCAAAATTACGGAGAAACTTCTACACTTTAATGATTGTGGATGATCACTCCAACTATACTTTGGTTGTGTTTGTAGAGTCCAAAAGGAAGGATGTCTTAGAAAAGTTGATGGTTGTGTAAAAGCTTTTAAATTTATATAGTACTAATTCACTGATTTTCCAAACCAAACACATGTAAAGGTATAACCACGAAATGTAGATATAAGTATTTTAGGTAAGACTAGTCGTCCACAGAGATTTGATTATGTTCGTATAATCGAAAGGATTTAAAACAACTAATAACTTTTTCAAGTAAAACAGTTAATATACAACGGATGAACTCAATGATAAAGAGATATGACTACTCGGAAAGCTTCATATAATTCAGTAGCAATGGTGATAATTAAGATCTTCGATTTTAAGCTTAACTTTATACAAAGGTTTTTTCTTTAAAAAATGTTTTCACAAATTAATGGTTTTAACTCAAGACTTATATTTGGTTAACTTAATCAAGTGTGTCACTCACTTAATCGAGTTACTATTATATTGAATCTATTTTGTTTATCAAATAACATAAGCGTATTTCTCCATCTAAATGATAAAGATCATAGACAAATCATTAAAACTATATAGTTCATAACGGGTCTTTCGACCTATGCCATTATGAGTATATAATCAAAGTTGATAATCAAAGTTGACAAGATTAAACATGATAGGATTTCAATAAAAACGTGAGATTAATAAGATCGCAATAATACCAAATGCTTCTTTTTTATATTAACATACCTGAGTAGTCATAAGAGGTTTAGCCTCTCATGGCTACGGATTTCATAATAACAAGGATAATTAGGGAAATGAAATACATACGAGATTTAGATGGGTAATGGATCACAAGTTAACCTGATTACAAGTATCAAATATTATTTTAAAAAACCCGTAATATACTAATTTTGTAAAACTCGTCTTTTTGATGTTCGTCTCGTCGAGGTTGCGTGCTTAAAACACCAAGAAAGGATAGAGCAATATTGGAGATGAGTTGTACAAGTGTGTGTGTATTTGAGTATGAGAGATTTCCCCAAATGGCTAGAAATTTGTCTCTATTTATAGGCTCTGAAAGGGGTGAAGTGCGGCGTACAACATACTTTGCTTTATATCGATTCAAAATCATTAATGCTTGAATGAAGTGCAGCGTACTTCTGGTATTTACTGCTTCATTAATTCTAGGCTGAAGTGCGGCGTACTTGTAGGAAAGTACGGCGTACTTGGTGTTATAATTGGTCTTTATTCTTTGTCATCAACTTGCTAGACTTTTGTAAGGCGTAAACACTTGAATCTTATATACTTTTGGTCTTTGACTATCTTCAAGTGAACATGCACCTATTTTATGCTATTAAGTATCGAAAGTTCACGAGAAATGATAAAAATATATACAATAACGCCGTTGAAAACATGTATAATTAAGGCGTTATCAAATCCCTCTACACTTAGCTATTGCTTGTCCTTAAGTAATCAAAGCGAGAACAAGAATCATTGATCGTGACGTGGAGAAAAATATATTTTAATTTTAGCAAGTGTTTAACTGGGTTAATAACGTTTCAGGCATAGACATATAATAAAGCACATCACATAAGGGATGTATTTATTCACAAAAGTCACTCAGATAGGGTTTATATTTGTGATTTCACTTAATTTTCACAGACATAATCTAGATAGCTACCATATGCTGTGTTACAAGACACAAAACAATTGCCCGTTTGCGGCTGAGCAACCTAGACAAAATACCTCATAGAGGTAAAACGTGAAAAAAAAAATTTAAGATGGTGGAGATTATGGGAGTATAATGATATCATATGTCAAACCAAAGACTTATAACAACTTTATAACTTCTTTTTTAATACCAAATGATAACAGATAATTAAGGCAGGCACATAACTTTAACCTTTGAGCACATTGTTCTTGGGATACTTTGGGAATTTTAGCAATAAAAGCGAGTGCTGCAGATAATGGGATAATATGGAGATTTATTTTTCCTGTTATCATGCAATATTGTCTATAAATTAACCTCAACTTATATGCGGTCGAGGCAAATGATAATCTCAATCATAGTTCTAGAGCACTAAATACCCCGGCTCTCCTCATAAAATATGCAAAATGAAAGCACAAAGGCTATAATATACCTCAAAATTTAGTGGACTGATTTTTGTACTAATTATAATGTCAATCTAGTGAGATTTGCCTTACTAAGTGTTGTATCATTTTTTTTACTTTGAAGAAAACTATATATCAATTTTTTATAAATTATTAGTTAAAATTGTAGCCAGATTATAGGGCAAACATGGAGGAAGATGATATATTAAAGTTTTCCTATTTGGCTTCCCCCCATACTTAAGTTGAACATTACCCTCAATGTGAGAACTGATATATATATAAATAGGGAAAATTAAAGGAGAACGAGAACTTCCCAGGGCAGTAGATAACATAGCTGCGAGAGAGTTATTATTGAGCGAGCATCTTATTTTTTTATAGGCTAATTACATGCTGAAAAATAAAACACACAAAAAACAAAAAGAAAATATTTTTGTATTACATGGGGTCTCCTCCACACTTAAGTGGAAATAAGGTAAAACACATGTTGCCTTCTGAGAAGCGCTTAATTTTTCAGAGTCATTAGCTAGACTCGTGCTTCGGTTAGTCATTCTTTAGGATAGAAGGGTGTGAGTTCTTCCCTTCGGTCATCATATTCATCTCCACATGATAGAGCTTAAAGTCGATGGTCGTTAACAATAAATGTTTTTCTATCTTTTCCATAGAGTTTAACATATCCGGATGAATATTGATGTTTCACCATATATGGTCCAAGCCAGCGAGATCTAAGCTTAGGCTGTTTGAATTTATATTTCGAGTGGAATAACAACACTTTGTTTCCATGTTTGAGTTCTTTTCTCATTTTTAATTTTCTGTCATGCCAAACTTTGGTTCTTTCCATATATAGACGAGAGTTTTCATATGCTTGATAACGAAATTCATCTAATTCATGTAATTAAAACATCCTTTTCTCACCAGCGGCAATGAGATCAGGGTTATAGTTTTTATTTGTCTAGTATGCACGATGTTCAATTTCAAATGGTAAGTGGCAGTTCTGTGGAAACTAGAAAGGGGGTGGGGGTTGAATAGTTTACAAGTTGATTTACGTTTTAAAAGTTTGCTTTCAAAAATATTTATCTTCGAGTCGTATGTTTAACCAATTCACAATATGAACAAACAATACAACAATCTAAACTAAAGCTAAATAACAATGACAATAATATGAAAAAAATAAAGAAAGGAACATCAAACCAAGAAAGCCAAGGATTTTTCTAGTGGTTCAGCCTACGAGGCACCTCTACACCCTACTCCACTCCTCGAGTATCCTACTCGAGATTTCACTATGTTAACAAGCTCCCTTTAGGCGGAGAAAACCGTTACACGTCGCTTACGTTGTTTTCTGACCTAAGTCTAAATGTCGAGTCCCTAATCTTACTAGAACCAATCTACCACATCATAACAATACACATTCACTAGATCTACACATCAGATTTACAAACACAATTCCAAACACACAAATCAGACAAGATAATAACAAATAGAGATTTGATACTAAGAAAGAAAAGAGGAGAGATCACTAAATAACAATTCGATTCTTTCTTTGGCGAATACGAATGTCTTCTCTTGCACTTGAATAGATAAGAAGAGATGATAAAAAGATTAGATCACGTAAACAAGATCTAAAATGTTAGTGACCAGAGATTTAGAGAGAGAAAGAAGATTTTTATAGAGAAGAAAGTTTATCTAGAAAAATTCATGCAAAGAGTCTGATTTCCTGCAAGGAAATGAAGCATTATTTATAGGCAGGAATCCAACGGTCACATGGGGGTGGTCCACTAGGCGGTCCCAGATATATAATGGGGGGGCCGCCAGCCTAAGGGGGCCCGCCCGGTCGAACTAACGCTCTTTTTTTTGAGTCTTTTTGTGGGGAAGGTTGATCTGGTAATGGAACCTCCATTTTGTGGGGAAATTTAGAATTCAAATTCTAAGTTTTTAATAAACTTTTCTTTTTAATTAAAAATATTTGATAATTATTTTTTTAAATACCTTTGTAAAAAATATGTATGGATAAAGAGACAAAATCTTTTCTTGATCACTAACATGCTTAATGAATTTGTTTGTTCATACCTTAAGTGATACTAATCTTCGAAAAAGGAATTTTACGATCAATAATTTGTAAACCTTTAATTTTATCATAAAAGTTTTTACATTTTATTATTATCAAAACGTTGAGAGGTCGAAAAATATAAATAACGATTTATTAGAAATTATTTTGTATTAACAATCTCATCTCTATTTTGATGAACAAAAAATCAAACGCGTTTTGTATAAAATTAATAGTTACACATTATTAATGATTTTTGTTCTATTTCTCCCCCTTTGCTTGAAATCCAAAAAGATGAACCGTCGAGTAGTAGTAGGAAAAAGAAACTCGACGCTATCAAGACTCTCCCTTTTGTATGCTCCCTCCTTGTTTGGGGCCACCAAGGGATCGATCTACAAAAATTGTTTGCTTACACAACAAAGTAGAGGTACAGTGCACGACAAAAATCTTTTTAAACAACCATTGGATTAAGTCACCCAAGAAAGAGAGTTTCATTTAAACAATTAAAGAAACTCATACAATAGCGAGATTCAAGTAATAACCTTCATAAGATAAAACTAGAGCAAATCCGAGAAAGACAAAATGATTTACTATATTTGTATGAATCATTAACAATATAAATTAAGATAATCATGAAATAAAGTCTCAATAAGACATAAGATCTATACTAGTGGATTCTTAAAATATAAAGAATGCCTATAATCCAAAGATAGATGGTCGATTATCTAGGTAGATTAAATCAATGAGAATGATTAATTAAAGGGAAAAGGAGGGGGTATGGTGACACATGCTTTGGAGGTGTACGAGTTGGAGGTATGGGACGGTTGAGAAGAAAGTGAATGAAGATGATTAATTTCTCAAGGAGTGGAATGGGTGTCAAGAAAACTGCAACAATGACCAAAACATGAGTGAAATTCCAACTTGAGAGCATAGAGAAGGCGAAGATTAGTTTTTGTCGGTGGTGTGAAAGTGGTGTATGAATGGAAGGCATATTGATGGGTTAGTGTGGAATCAAGGATGGCAGAAATGTTGTGAAGTTCGTGAATCCATTTGATCTCGTTAGGGATTAATGATGGGGTGAAGGAGATTTGTAAATAGAACTCTTGGAGTAAGTGAAGGTGAGTCTTTTTGGGAAAAAGGTGATGATTTTGGAGTGGATGTTTTGCGTTTCCATACTTGTCTTACCGACATTCTTGGTTTTCTAGAGAAGTTGGAATGGTGGTTTGAGCAAGACATTGATGATAAAGAGAGGAGGATAAAAAGGTGCAGGTGGTAGTAAAGTATGAGAATTGTATGATTTAAATAAAGGGAAAAGCTAGAATAAAAAGGGGCAAATCATTGTGATAAAATGGATGCAAAAGAATGGTTTAAGCGTAAACAGGGAATGTCCAGCTTAGGATGTAGGCTAGAAGGGTCCAAAGATACAGAAAAGAGTCTCAACTTAAAATTTTTGTTCCCCCTTGGTGGCGGTCCCATATTATCAGGCGGTCCCAAATATATTAGGGGCCGCCGGGTATATATGGGGGCCATTTTCTGGAAAAATGAAAATTTCCAGTTTTTCCTTTTCTTAAGTCCAATGATTTCGGCATCTACCAAATGCCAAGAAAACAACTAATTATCCAAGCAATAAATATGTTGGTTCTAAACTAGCATACAAATCATTTACAAGTAGTCGTGGATTTATCGCATGTCATATATCATAAAAATTTTGCTAATCATAAAGCTTGAAATAGGATGATAAAAAGAAGAGTCATCCAAGTCAAAATGTATTGTCATTTTGCCATTCCTAGACATAATAAATATTAAAAACATAATGTATTAAATAAGAGAAATAATAATAGTAGTTAAAGACTAATCAAATAACATACATTAAGAGGGAAAGAGAGGTGATTTGAGAGAGAGAGTGGTTAGATAAACACTTTAGAGAGAGAAAGTAAATATAAAAAGAAAATGCATTAATGTGTGTGAAAAATAAACAACCAACCACCGCTTCAAGGCATGGAGAGGTGTTTATATACTTACAATGGCCGGCTATGGATGGGCTTATGGCTTATTGTTAGGAATTATTGATTTGATGATACAAAAACAATGATACAAAAAGAATGATAAAAGAATGAAACAAGAAGGTGCTAATTCGACAATATGGAATTCTACAAAAGATGGAGGATTCTAAAAGATCTTCCTTAAAAGATAAAAATTAAAGATTAGGAAAAGATTTAGTTTCCTAATAAAATTAAAATCCATTTGTAAGATCTGATGGACCTCTACATATAAAAGATCCCTAGACATAGTTTATGTGTGTGATTGTGTGTACACCCAAAACGTGTGTGTGTATCCTATTGGTGTGATGTAGACGTCTAGTGTGGTTTAGCTCTAAGATCAAAGGTTTATTTGATCCTGTTAACACGTAAGTAAACCGAATCTATATTGATCAAATAGAATTGGGGCTTGTATGAATGTAAACCTTGTGAAAATAACACTGTTCTTTATTTAAATTCCACTGCGTATCAATACTTTGTTATTTTTTATCCTAGGAGCTTAAACGATTCTTAACAATTGGTATCAGATCCAAGTGGCTCATGATCTAGGATCTACAAGTCTTTTTACAATTGATGACAAGAAGATATTGTATTCAAAGAAACCTAAAAAATCGAATTTGGTTTCTATATTCATCACTTATCTTATTCTGCACAGCTATAGTAAAAAGGGGATATCTCATTCGTTAACCGTTGGATCTTAACGAAATTCTTATTGAAGGTTCTTTACTCATAAAGGAATATTCTCAATGGAGGGATCTTTAATCTGAGCTTTTAATTGAAAGATATAAATTTTTGAAATCTGCTACAAAAAAGTTGAAGTTGGTATGGTTTTACTTCTCTTTCATCATTGTTTTTAATAGTGTTCTTGTTATTGTTATTGGAAGTTTTTCTTTGAACACTTTTCGTATTAAAGAACGGTAATTAAGAATGAAGAGGATAAAAATTTGTAACAGGATTGTGTTCGCAGCATTGGAGAAGGAGTTTTGCCCTGTTTTGGGCCTTCGCGCCTTTTTTAGGTTTATTTAATTATATTTCAAAATTTGGGAGTTAACGAGCATTAAGGGTTGTTAGCTCTAAGGAAAAACAATGTAAAAGGTGTAGGGAGTGATGGTGTTAGTTCTTGGGGACTAACAGTGTAATGGTTTGGGTAAACGGGTGTTTGGTATTGGACTTAGGCTTGTTTTGGGCCTTTTGGCTTTTTTATGATGAATGGCTAGTTTTAAAGGTTTAACGGGCTGACTTGGCCCATTAACTTGGGTTGGGTTGGCCCACTAAGATGCGTACGCCTTTGGCTTCGGTTTTCCATGCTCTTTTCAATCCCATGCTCGGTTTTGTCTGGTTTTGCCTTGTTTTTTTTTTCATTTTGTGAATATCCGTTACCTGCACAGTAAATACATAAAACAAGCATATATTTGGCATTTTATTTCCGTTTTTGGTTATTTAAGCTCATTTTATTTAGATAAAGGTATGTGTATTTAAGCACATACCATACTTTAGTTTCAAGTTTGGCATATCGGGTTTACTTCATGAGTAATCATTATAAAGAGCCAACAGAATAAGAGATTCAAGAGATGGTTAACATATTGGTTTCAGGGGAAGCATATGATCAAGTGTTTAACCATCTACATGCACCACTTGAGGGGAAGCTTTTCACTTACTACTGCTAAGTCATTATTACTGCTGCTAGTGTAAGTTTCTACTGCCTGAATTCATTAATCTTATTATGCGTCATGGAGGGTAAGTTGAGATATTGGAAAGCCTGAATTAGAAGTGTGATATATGGTTTGTAGTTGTAAAGATCAAAATTGCATATGTTCACAAGTTCCCTAATGGATAATGACAAAAAGGGGAAAATGTTACAGAGATGATATGATATGATTTGCAACTTATTAAGTGTGGTGGCATGACATGGAACAAGTTCAAAGGAAATCTTAAGTTAAGGGGAAGATTCTGTTTCATTCATAGATAAGATGTTCAAGTGCTTAAGTTAAAGACAAAACTTGCTGAAGATCAAGCTACTATGGATCATCTTGGAATTAGTGTTTGTTTTGTCATCATCAAATAGGGGAAGATTGTTGAGAATTATTAATTTGATGATACAAAAACAATGATACAAAAAGAATGATACAAAAGAATGAAACAAGAGGGTCTAATTCGACATTATGGAATTTTACAAAAGATGGAGGATTCTAGAAGACTTCCTTAAAAGATAAAGATCAAAGATTAAAAAAAGATTTAGTTTCCTAATACAATTAGATTTCCTTGTAAGTCTTATGGACTCTCTATATAAAGAGATCCCTACAGATTGTTTATGTGTGTATTTTCCATAGACGTCTAGTTGTTTAAGGTGTTTAATCATGTAGTAGACAAACACCAACGATCTCACCACTTGAGATCGTTTTAGCCTTAAGGTCAAAGTGTCTTTGATCCCTGTTATAGTAAGGTAACCGTTCTATATTGATCAAATAGAATTGGGGCTTATATGAATGAATAACCTTGTGAAAATAACATTGTTCTTTATTTATATTCCGTTGCGTATCAATACTTGGTTATTTTTGATCCTAGGAGATTTAAATGATTCTTAACAAGGTTAGATGACATTCCTATAATATGTGATAACAAATGGGCTATAGACTTAATGAAAACTCCCGTACAACACTCTCGTACAAAACACATTGAGATTCGTTACCATTTCCTTCGTGACAATGTTCAAAAAAGGAATATTTCCATAGAAAAGGCTTCATCGAAAGATAACATTGTCGATATTCTAACTAAACCCTTTAAACGTGAGCCTTTTAATTACTTACGTGTAGGTCCAGGAATGATGGAACAAATTGATTAAGTACTTATTAAGTAGTCTCATCCCTATAAACGATTGATAGGTACTTAAAAGTGAACAAGAACAATGAACTATAATCAAAACTAAAATGCCAAAATCAAAAAATTAGGAAAAATAATTCGTCAGATGGGCACCCCCTTAGCTCTTAACGGGCGGTCCCCTTAATTATAAGGGGGCCGGCCATGTATTTAAGGGGACCGACCATCTGACAGTCCGTAAAAAGTTTTTAATTTTCCTCCTTAAATCTGACTCTAGGATTCTATTTTGCAC
>BQNB010031058.1:0-5000 GCA_026074375.1 Tanacetum coccineum
ATATATATATATATATATATATATATATATATATATATATATATATATATACACATATATATATACACACACACACACATATATACATATATATACATATATATACATATATATATATATATCGTACATTATATATAACAGGATAAATAAATGACACCTCACGCAACTTAAATGCCACATAATCACCAAAGAATGCCACCTCACCCAGAATTAATGCCACTTCATCTTTAAAGAAATCCCAGTCAGCACATTTTAATCCAAGTCATCAATTTTTAAATCATCTTTAAAGAAATCCCAGCATATTTTAATCCAAGTCATCAATTTTTAAATCCCAGACAGCAATTGTTTATGCCACCTATACATTCAAGAATGACACGTAAGCATTCAACATGCAACATATGTCAATGATTTTATCCACGCATGCATTAATGCCATATAATAAAAATGCAATGAGCAAGATTCGAACTCGGGTTAGTACGCACAAGAGACTAACGTCTCAACCACTAAAGCAATCTAACTTTTGTGATAAAATTGGCAAAACATAACTGATATATAAATGAAAACCAAATGTCTTTCCACTATAATTTTAGAAACTACAACTGATACGCATATCACTTCCAAAATAAATGCCAAGGGCAATAAATTCAGAGAATAGTTAAAATTCAAATCAGAACCCAAAATCATGTCAATCTCTCATAATTATTATCAGATAAAGATACCACTATCGAAAATTCCCACGGGCTCCCTGATCATCTTCTCAAGTTAGTTTTAGTTTGTTATGAATTTGTTTGATATGATTTTTTTTTAATATTGATTATCTTTTAATAGTGGTTGTATGTGCTCTCATCCATCAACAGTAGTGAAAATTGAAATAACCCGATCTTACAAATTGGCCCAACGTCTGCCTAAAAAACCATCCAAGGTATGTTTTTTGTTTTGTTTTACTTATTCATTTGTTAATCATAATCATTATTTTTTTTAAAGATTGTGCAAACCCTAATTTCCCAAAATCTTCAAGTTTGAGTAAATAATTTTAAAGCAAATAACAATGAGACCTTAATTGAGCAATTTCTGGGAAGGCTTTGCTTATCTAACAATTTTAACACTTTTAACATTTTTTATGAAATCTGTAAATGCAGCATGACTATGGTTTGTATATACACAGAGGCTAAAAAAATACCCATGGATTGATTATGAAATCTGTAATGTTTAAATTAATGCTTTTGTTTTTCTTCATACAGTATGAACCAATACTGTTCCTGGGATTGATTTACCGTATGAAACATCCAAACATCGTTCTGATGATTTTTGTTTCAGGGAAAATGGTTCTAATAGGAGTAAGGCATGAAAGAGTGAAAATGGTTCTAATTTTTGTTTTTCTTTAACTTTAAATTCATATGTTTATGTATGCAACTATGAGATGAAATGAAACTTATAGGCTCATTTATGATAACAGGGAACTTAAGGTGCCCAACTTCCATATTATGATATTTGAGGGCATTTATACCTTATGTGAGTAGTTGGGTCTGTTACTGGATCATCGAGTGTCTGTTGCAGGTGGTGTTTACTTTGATAATGTGGAAAGGGTTTTACGGGACCTACAATGAGTTGGGCAGGAACCCGAAGAAATAATTACCAGATCTCTGAGACGGTTTGTTCATTCTTATTGATAAATAGATTATATACTCAAAAAAAATTTGTAAATATTATAAAAAATGGTCTGTATAACTAGGACAAAGAGATAATATTAAGACATTTCTACAAGGAAGAACTTTATGTAACATAACATATTTCTTTTTTGAAAATGAATTTTTTCTCTAAATTCTTAGGTTTGATGTTTGTGGATGTAGCTGTGTAGGGACATAACCCAGAGGCTGCAACTGAACTTATAAAAATTGATGGGGTGGTGGATGTCTTACTTCGCAACTTGAAAAACATGGTAAGCCGTTGCACATCATAATTTTCTTTCTATACGTACATTTATAATAGTTTATAAGGTTTTTAGTTTGATATGTTCGGGAAAATAGGATAATAGTAAAGGCATATGAACTTTTTTATTATAATAGTTTTTTAAGGTTTTTAGTTTGATACGGGTCGGGACAATATGATAATAGTAAAGGCATATGAACTCTTTTGTTGGACATAGAAGGTATGTGTTAATTAGAGCTGGAATCCCACACGTTGGTAAGTGGACATGGTGTTTAAAAACATCATGAATCTGGAATCAGAGTCGAATTACTTCAAGCAAAAGCTTAATTATCGATTTGCCATTACCACATATATAATCACCAAGATAAGAAATATGAGAGCAATCCTGCATTAGTAGGTCAATACTTAGTCAGTAGGCATAAATTAGTTACTTACTGCTAAAAAATATATTACCTACCGTTTACAGATTATAAGGAATACAATAACTGATTAGTGTGTTGGTATCTGGAGCCATATCTGAATTGGATGGTGTTAGTTTCGTTATCATAAGCAAATCCAAACACCATCTCTTGTGTTGCACTTAGTTACATCTGATTATTTACTACTGCAGCTGTAATAGTCCACACTGGAAGATGTAGAATTTGCGCACCTTCTTAGACACCTAAAAGAAAAATGTCGATGAATATTAAAGCTTGTGGAGTCCTTCCACTCCAATACTTCAGAAAATGTGTTAAACACAAGTTAGTTTGAGATAACTGGGACATTTGTTTTTCAATTACGGGAGATGTGATAAATCAAGTGGTTTGGTTCTTAGACCTTAGATCAAGAATAACACTCTCAAATATACTATCATAACACTTTGCTATAAAATATTAAATAGTTGGAGCGTCCATCTTTTTCCTATGAAGCTGCTAATAGTTTCACAACTATGACGAGAATGGTAGTAATATCTAACCTCGACATACGTAAAGTGAGAAGAAGAAATTTCTTTGTGTCAAGTAATTTAGGAGTTTTAATATTATATGGGAATGTTTCCAGAGCAAAGTAAAGAATGTGCACAAAAAGGATATTCTGAAACTTCTTGATATAGCTACAAGATCTTATTATAAGTTAACATGATTTATCCATGTCTGTAATTCTTTGATTTCTATATAGGTTCTGGAACAACTTCTTTTTGCACCTGTGTTGTGTGATTCTACAACTATGATGTTAATCACCCAGAATTCCATCAACTCTTCACTAAATTTGCACAGGTTAGACTCTTCTTATCTTTCACCTTTTTTGAAGCTAAATGAGTAATTTTATCAGTCTACTTATAGTTGCATTCGAAACCAAGCATTGTTCATTCTTTGCGAAAACCTCTTATATGGCGACTTGGAATTAGGGTGTTTGGCATTGTGTTTTGAAGATGATTGTTTGATTAGTGTGTTCTAAATTAGCATAAAATCAATGTATAGTGTTTGTATCCAATCAAATAATCTATTCAGAAGTAACTGCAGCAATAAAAGAAGGGATTGTGTAATGAAGGGATCATAAAAGGGCTGTTTGGAATTGCTCATTTTAGTGCATTATTTTAAGTAGATATTATTAGATAAGCAATTTACTTTTGAGTCAATATCCTATACTCTCTGGTAATGAACTTTTCACTGAAATCGTAGTGCTGATTTGTATTTATATAATTTTGTCACTGTCAGATGGTTGTTGGAGTAGGTGCATTTGTCTGTGCTAATTCCTTTGTTCCACGTCAAGCTGGTGCTCTATCAATAATGTGAGTCCTTTTACTTTCTCTTATAAATTTTGCAAGAGCTACTCTTCTAAAGTGGATAAAGCTTTATTTGTTTATCTGTTCATGCACATACAAGAGTCATATTGATTGCTGAGTTAATGGCATGAAATAACTTATCAAATGGCATTACAAATGAGTTCATATAAACCTTAACATATGATAGCTAAACTTCTTTAAGAATCCTTTGACATAACGACTGATATTATCAATCTGATGGCCATTTTTATATAGCATACAGTGGTTTTGTATAAATAACTTGAATAGGAAATCTTAAGAAATTATTAAGCAGGAGTATTGTACTTATCAACGTCATTGATTTAAATTAGTCTAATTGCATAAGTCCTACTGTAGGTGGATTTTCCAAAAGCACAAGTTCCTTTTTTATACCCACTTACCTCATATATGGTATTTGATTTTTTTTTCAAAAATCGAGGTTATCTACCAAAGTACGAATAGAGATTGAGATCAAGGTTGTCACCATTTGTGGTGGTTTTTTGTCATGATTGGCTTAGACATTGTTTCGGTGCTTATTTTATATTTAAATCAACGAAAAACCATATAACTGTATTACATCAGTGATTTACTCCAAAAAAAATTCTGCTACGACTGGGTGAATGTCTCTTTACTCCATAAACAACATATAAGACACACATACACGTTTATTTCATTTTTAGCTTCAATGTTCGCTGTTAAATCTTTACGAACATGCATAATAATTGCTTATAGATAGACGCTTGTGCAGATAAATAATGCAGGAGTTAGCCAGAATTTCGGATCATATAATTTTGTTGAAGCATCTGAAAAAGTTATTAAGACTAACTACTATGGCACCAAAAATGTGATTAAAGCTGTGATGCCATTGATGACGCCTTCTTCTTGCAGACAACTTCAAGCTAATGTTGAACGGATGGGACTTGAGATTTCTTAATGTGGGGATGATACCCTGCAGCTCTACCAATTTCTTCATGTGAATATCAATAGACACAACACGAGTTTTCTGATATTCAACCTGGAAAATTTAGTGATAAGCTGAAATTATTTAACTATCATATTGTGTTATTTTCTTACTGTAACTAATTATTATATGGGCTGTTTGTCAGAACGTATTTCAGGAGCTGTTTGGACCAAAAGGGGTTGTTTGGACGGAATTTATATAAGGGGCTGTTTATACATATTATTTAAGGGTCTGTTAATTCATAATTAATTAAGGGGCTGTTTGGACATAATTAATTAAGGGGCTTTTTGGACACAATTTTTATGGCAAAGCATCCCAATCAATAACAAT
>BQNB010031058.1:10000-44001 GCA_026074375.1 Tanacetum coccineum
TCCTAAATAAAAAACTAAAATTGAGGTGCTATCAGTTTTCATTAGATGTGAGGAGTAACATATATTTGTTCAAACCTGAAGCAAATTATATTTTCCACCCACTTGCATTTAGTAATATTACAAAGTGCGAGTTTAAAAAATGTTTTACTTTCTTCACTTTTCATTGCAGGTGCAGAGGGATCAAAATATCCGTATGCAAGAATAAGTATGTCAATTAGAGGATAGCAAGAAAAAATAGGTATGAACAAAAGGCCATGTAGAAAATTACAAATTTCGTTAACTGATGGTTAAGATAACCACACATGTGTTGCAACAACCAAAGATTGTAATCCACGGTCAGCAAATTTATCAAATCACAACATGAACATTTTGTTGAGATCTTGTTTTCATCCACATATGGTCTAAATCTGATTCAGTATATAAGATCAAGCTTAGTAACCCATTGATTCATGATGTGCATTACCTTCAAAGCTTTCTATCAAGACAGGGAGTATTAACTTTTAAATAACAGTCATTGCATATATCGTCAATGCTAAGTGGTTAATAGTATAACTAAGAAAACACTAAATCTTATCAAAGCATAATAGCATTGGCTGTATATATCAATATTTATTTTCAATCCCTGATTATTCGGCTTATTTTGAGACTTGTGGGTTTATATAAGTTTATTATGATATAATAAACTTATATAAGCCCATACGTCTCAATATAAGCTAGAAATTTGGGGCAAACATGGATTAATAAATTAATGAAAAGCTCATTCATAGCCACAACTGATAAACCTAAAATTAAAAACCCTTTGGTCAAGCTTAAGCTCAATAGGCTATACATTCTAACAAATCCCCATTTTGAGAAGCTTATGCTTACCCAAACACCCCCCTTAGGCTTACCTTAACCTAAAATTTAATAGAATAGAAACTCAAGCAATTGACAAACAACTTAAAGAGATAGAGATTCATATAAGCGAAGGACTATTAGTAAATATGCAAAAATCAAATAAAACTAAGAAAATGTACAAACTCAACTGCAATCTGCCATACCAGATAATGCCTTTTAGGAACAATAAATATACATACATGAAAGTAAGGCAGTCATAGTTGAACTGTCAACTCAAAACATCGTTACCATAAATCAGAAGCATCACAACTTTTGTAAATATCAAAAAGCAGATTCTAATGAATGGTTCACTTAGTTTCTGGTAATCTCCATATTCACAACCTTTTGAGTGTTTGATCACCCCATTTCTTCTTGGCCGACTGTTTAGAAAATTAACCTATACCTATTTGTCACTATAAAATATCGCTGCTATAAAGTCAGTGAAGTGTTTTTTTGGTTTTGAAAGCATAATTCAGTACAATTTGAACACTAATTATGACTTAATTCTGGTTGAAGTACCTTCTCATATGTAAACTAGAAAACAAATGGCAAGATAATGTAATACATATAAATGATCTCAGAGTATCTACTAATTAGGGTCAATAAACAAAATCCAAACCATGTTAAGTGAAATAGACGATCATATATGTGGGCATTTTAGAAAACACCCAATAATGGTTAAGGAAAATTTCAAAAAAGAAAATACCAACAATATTTACCTTGATAATATGGCTCCATTCTACCATATCGGTACATGAATAGTTTGACTCAGAAGTTAGGGACTCAAAATGGCAACACCAAAGAACAACAAGCATAAAAGATTCGTAAACCAATACTTCTTCTATGTACAGTTCTAGGTGGCAACTGAATCACCATGAGTTCCTCAAGATCTATAAGACCCTATAAAATGATGTTAGCTACTTAACTTTATAGTGAACACCCTGAAACTGCATTAGCTTTAAACTACAACCAAAATAAAAACTCAAAAAAAACAGCTAAATGTGTTTACAATGATAAGGAAAAATAACATTTTATAAGCATGATTTAAAATGTTTAAATAGATACTTTTTACCAATTTATTAACAATTTACAAAGAAACAAACCATATACACATTTAGATTGATCCAGGAGACCAAGACGACCTCATACCTTTTTTTTCAGTTATAAGATAGAACACCAAAAGTCCACCACAGCATAACTACTCTAAAAGATAAACTAATAGTACTTACCGAACCATGGACTTCAGTGCACGGCCCACCAACCAAAACTACAATACGACCATCGGTGCCAGAGACGCAAGCCACAAGCAAACCTACTGCAACACTTAGTGCCACTCCAGTGCACCTCAATGATCAATTTCCAGGTAAAGCAGGCCATTGATTTGTTCCTAACTCTTCCAAACGAAGAATTATAACTTTCAAGTAAGTATAAGATAACGTCATACTTGTTCAACCATAAATTATGGGGTCATTTGGAATTGCACTACGAACTGCTTAACGCTTTTTAAATAAGCGAGTTTTGGCAGTTTATTTAAAGTAACTTATTGCACTTCAAAAAATATAGTATAACACAACTCAACTCACCAAATGGATAATGTATGCACCTTCAGAAGCAGGCAATAAAAACCTCGCAGGCCCTGAACTCGCGAACCCTCCTTGCACCACCACCTTTTGAAAACCATGTCCTTGCCCACCACCCATTCTCTATCCACCACCACACCCCCCCCACCCCACCCCCCCCCTCCACCCCCACCCCCCCCCCCCCCCACCCCCCCCCCCCCCCCCCCCCCCCCCCCCCCCCCCCCCTTTTGAAACCATGTCCTTGCCCACCACCCATTCTCTATCCACCACCACCGCCGCCACCTCCAACACCACCATGAATTCCAAACTGATCCAAAACATATTCTTTACTCATCTCTTTTGACCCTTGAAACACATAAACCTTAAAAATATCCCCACACCCCAATTCATAAACCTAAACTTGCGTCCCAAACGACACAAATCCCACCAAAGTATTCTTGGGAAAAAACTTTAGCGCTTGTTGCACCGCCAACTTAGCAAACCTTAACTCCTCCTCAATCATACACGTATCAACCATAAACACATATACAGACTGAGGAAGCGTTTGAGGGTCATAAAACAGGTAATGTATATTCAACGGTCGTATATTATGGATAAAGATCTATAGGTACATTTGTTTCTGATATACAAGAATAATGATGAGGAAAATGGTTACGTTGGAAACAAAACGGGCAGATATATATCAATGCTAAAAAATCTACACGATAAAACAGTTTCAAAACAACCGTACATGTCTTGGAACGAAGAGGGGTGTACGGATTGTTAGGTATATGTGGGTGTGGATAGATAGGTGATATTGATGCAGCTATTGGGATCACGCATTTGCTTGCTTTGACTTTTGTATGTGGCCATGCGTTCCATGTCATGCGAACACCATCTATTCGTTCTGGTTTCGTTTTAGCCATGTCGGTTAACATGATGATTTTCTTGAAGGCATTTTCGTATGATTAAGATGATAAATTATTAGCATGGATAATAAAAATGGACGTAAATTTTATGCACTTCCTTTGATAAGTACATCACTGTAAATCCAGACACCACGAAATCAACAAAATCCAAAAATACAATTTCACAATATCATAAGATGGACGGCATACTCAAATGAAAGGTCCATTTGGCTATCACTTCCTCAACTTCACCACATTTGCAGACCAAATTCAATAGCCATCCATTCATCAATAAACCTTCAAAGAAGGTTTCTCCTACAAAAACAAAATGCAATTCAATATAATATACTATCAACTAAAAACTTACTTCCCTTTCATAAAACCAATCTAATTCAGTAGTAAGCTCGACCAGCGAATTCACTTGGTGGTTCACAACAGATTGAAAAAGTAAGCAGCTTGAAAAATCGCAAAAATCAAATGATGGGAACGCTTTCTGTAAATAGCACAAGAAACTCAATATGTCAAAAAAAAGGTTTTCACGCAACGATTATATCTGCAAATGTAGTTAGAAAATTTCATAAAAACCTGGTGACCAAAAACTTGAAGACCTCAAATGGATACATCATCCTCGTCACTTAGTTGAGTCATCTACCAAATACAAATAAAATTGAAAGGTAAACGCTAATGATAAACCCTAATGTGTTACATGCTACTTTATATAAATCAACACTTAAGATAACGATGCACGTACATGATGTTGAAGAAAACCATCAGAATCCAAATCAAGCTCACTCATATTAATTCTGGCTTGAGTAAGAAAAACTTAAACATAGGAAGAAACTTTTAGAAGCTATAATCATATGATATCGAAAGGTACATGTTAAGTAGAATTGAACAGTAAGAAAGCGAGATGAACACTCATCGTGCGCATTATGTGGACACATGAAGAAACTTTCAGAATCGCTATAATCATATGATATCGAAAGGTACATGTTAAGTAGAATTGAATAGTAAGAAAGCGTAAAGAAACACTCATTGTGCGCATTACGTAAAGATAAGACGGCAGAAGGGCAATTCTTCCTGATTATCTTTTTCAAACTTCATAAAATTTAATGGGCTAAAAAACCGACGGCGTTATGTAAATACTTCAAAATAAGCACATCACATAATTTAATCATGCAATACTATATATACTAATCAGAGCCCTTTTTAATAATTAGATTTACTGACATACAAAAACACAAATGCAGTTTAGTACTCGTTCATAACATCTTCCATGCGTACTTGAGTCACATAATGATGCACCAGCGTTGTGAAACTTTCTTGGCTTCCTGGAGCTCTAATTTCAACTCATTTATTTCATCCTTGGACTTAGTTTACGCCTCTTTAGCATCTGTTTTAGCCTTTTCCCAAGCAGAGGCCGGCCACGATCGGCTAAAAGTAACAAACACACAAAGTTTGTGCCTCTTTAGCTAGAATCTGTTTCACGTAGCAATTCCAAGAATTATGAAATGATCAGACTATAATATAAGCTTAGATAGTTTATATATTTATTTATTTATTCATTAAAAACAAAATAGATGAACCGTAAACACTGTTGATGGTGGCTAAGACTCTCGAAACAATGGCTTAACAATTTTCTTATAAAAGCGGGATCTTATGAAGTCTAAACAAATAAATTAAATAAAAGATATCAAAATATGAAAGAATCTGTGTCAATATATCATTCCTACAGAGAACTTTTGATTAAAGTCATATAAGGATTTCACATAAAACTCGATCCATGTTCTCTGGTCTCCGTCGTCACTTGATGATCATAATCTATTCCTAATGAATAAGATAGAGGGTATAAAATAAAATCAATACAGAGTAATATATAGTGTTGTAAACATATAACAACAATGCTTACGATTAACAAAATATACTAATAATTGAATTATCATATAAAAGCTTAAAATTAATCGTTTCTTCCTTATAAAGTCATAAACAACTTCAAAAGACATTTGTATAAAAACTAATGCTAGGAATAATCGTGAACTTAACTCAGCTAAGCAAGGAAAATCATATAGACTGTAAATTCATGGACATGTCTTCAAGTCCGAAAGAAAAAAATTAACGTGAGAGGTTTAGGGTTTGTTAATGGATTTGCTTTTAATATGGCTACGGCTCATGAATTTTTTAAACCAATTGATATATGAGAGTTTGTTTAAGCATAACAATATTGTTTTGACATTGTCTAACACAACTTCTAGCTAGGTCCATTGGTTGAGGTGTTGGTCTCTAAATTAGTATATCCAGGTTCAAATCTTGCAAGGGATAAAATTTTATATTTTTTAAAAAAATCGAATTTTACAAACAAAAAAAAATCATAAAAATAAACTGAATTTTACAAACATAAAAAATCAGGAAAAAATTAATTATGTTAAAATAAATTCAAAAAAATAAAAAAAAATAATGACATGGATGGCATGATGACATGGCTAGCATTCGTGATGACATGACATTATGACGTGAAATAAAATAGTCAAATGTCTCCTGTTATATATAATATAGAGATATAGTGTAACTTTATTTTCAGCATCAACTTAAGTGCAAGAACTGCGAGAACTCATGTTAACCGTTAGATATTCAGATCAATGGATGAGATGATATATGCCATTAGTGTCACTAATAAAAAGAATAGGAAACTTTTGTAAATTAGTAAAGGGCATAAATGGTATTTTATAAATTCTCTTTTATTAACCGTTCCCTAAATTGATGTTACTACTCCAAATCTCAGATCTCCTTTTATCTTTTTTTCTAACCTACGGTGGCCCCTTCCAACTCTCTCTATATCATACTTTTGTTTGTTCCTGCCGAAAATCAAATCAAGAAAAACATCACTCTTTATATTTTGTTTCCATGTTGGGTTAATTAAGATTACATAGATCGGATAATTATTTTACTGTTGGGGATTATATAAATGGGTTTAGTTTTATCAATTTGTAGGCTAAAATCAATGTATGTTTGTTCCCTATAATCGAATCGGATCTTGCATTGTATGGTAATTATTATGGATCTCAAGAAAAGGTTTGACTAAAAAACTAAATTTGAAGATGAAACCAAGTTTGACGGTGGTGTAATTCGAGCACCACCGTTGTCGACACCGCCACTTCTGAGCACCACCGTCAAGCACCACCGCTGTTGCATACACACATCTTTTACAATTGGCAGAAGGGTAACCATCTTGGAAGTGGTTCGTATTGTACTGTTCATGAAGATTTTACTGAGTAAGTACCGTTTAATTATTTCCTAACATGTACACATGATTTTCATGATCATCATCTATAGGTCGCCAACTCTTTGTTTTAATGTCAAAATTGATGTAGTGTTTTCTTATAGTAATGTAAACTTGATTATGCTAGTTGATAGGTTAAACAGTTAAGCCGAAGCCTGCCCTTTATGTTTTGTGTTAGCCTTAAGGAGATTTTGATGTTACTAGCGGATTTGTAAAGTGTCCACATGTGAAAACTTTAGATAGGAATCAAATTTGATGTTTACTCTTAGCGTATTTGTAAACTATCTTCACATGTGAAAACTTTAGATAGGAATCAAATTTGAGGTTACTGAGGATTGGATTTTGTATTTTTTTTTGTAAAGTATCTTCACATGTGAAAACTTTAGATAGGAATCAAATTTTGATGTTACTAGCGGATTTTGGTTGTTTGAACATTTTTATCAGTGCTTTTGTGTTTTTTCTACTCCCAATTTGTTCTTATGCCTTGTTAAAGGTAATTTCATTTGTTTCTTTTAAAACTAAAGAGATAAGGGGTGTTTAGATTTGGTGTGATAATCGGCAGTTTATCTGTCTTTTCTTTTTTAGGTTGTGGATAGAAACTTAGTGATTTAGAGTGGTTTAGAGTCTGGCTAGATGAACTCTATGCCTTGAAATTTCTATATCCCCCTAAAGTATCACACCATGTATATCCATTGTTGAAATTTGTGTGTTGATTGAAGTAGGAATAATCTATGTATATCCAGTGTTGTTTTGGAACTGTATGATTTATAAGAGTGTGTGGGTATTCTAGTTTGAATAAGGATAAATTGGTTGACTGGGAATTCTTAGTTTCAGGTCTGAGTTTTTCTAAGAAGGGTGTTTTGGATAACAATCAATTTTGTTAGATTTTATGGGTTCGCTTATTTTACTGACGCAATACTAGTTTATATGGGGTTTGCAAACAAGATTTTAATATATTACCATTGACAAAAGGTTTGATAAGGTATGATTTTTATTGACATTTGTACTGCGAGTTTGTGGGAGTATTAAGGGATTGTTGGTTTTGTTCTGAACTGGTAAGGTTCTATTTAGTACATTTGATTGGTGTAGAGGTTTTGATTATGTAGGATATGTTCACTGTATTTTAGGTTAGGCATGTATGGTTGATTCTGAATGGGTATGGATCTGTTAGAAATGTTATGGGATGTAGTTTACAGTTTTGCAACAAGATTTTCATCATTGATAAAGGAAATGCGGTTACAAATGGATTTGCAGTTTTATTGCTGAGAGTGCGGGTACCATATGTATTATGGATAATGATGGTAATTTAGTCTCTACAAAATGTCTAAGTTATGCTAATATGGATTATGATAAAGGACATTTGATGTGCAGAAATGTTATTGAGCAAAATGCCAGTTTATGGTTTATGGGGAAAGCTATTCATAGTAGAGTAAATGTTGATGTTGCTGGTGTATTTTTTTACAATGGAAAGCTAGTTAGTCCTGGTTATACTAGTTGTCTCTTAAGTATGAGGAATCTGGTTAACAGGTTCTATTCAAGATGGTCTAATAAGTATACTTGGTTAGACTAAGTATCATAGAAAGCTTTAGAGAACTGGCGGCTCGCTATTGAACTTGCTGGGCTGGTCATCAACTGGGAGAGACAAAGACAAAATGAAATGAAAATAGTCCATGGTGAGTCAATTATGAACACTGGTTATTTGTATCTGTGAGTATAGCTGAAGTTATTTTCTAGTTTTTCATACTGTTTCTGAATGCATGTATATGTGATTAGATATTGTTGCAAATAAGAGTTGTCTTTTGGAAACTGTAACACAACCACAAGTTGACATGGCTTGTTTGGTGTACCGTTATGCGGATGACTTCGTGTTATATTATTGTGGGCTAGCTTAAAGAACATGTGTCTGCAATTCTTTTTTTTTTTTAAAAAAAAACATGAGCTATTTTTTATTGAATGACTAACATATATAGAGAAGGAATGAAACATGCGCGCGCGCGAACCATTTGATAGGATCAAGTTATGTTTTATGTTGTTGTCTTGTGGATTTAAGAGTCTCACATCCATAAACATCTCTCTGGTTGTATCATATATATATTGTACGAGAGGTTTATTCGACCCATTTACTTTTAGGTAGGTCGATCGGTATATGTGTATGTCTAACGGTTAAAGGGTAAAACCAGTAAAAGTTTTGTTTAGGAAATGAGTCAATGGGTCAAAAGTTACAAGGTTTGAAGGGTTCGAGTTGGATAAAAATATTGCAGACCATGGCTAGCTTTGATATCCCAAATTTAGGAACACGTTGACATACCTTGTGGATAATACTTCATCCTAACGAGTTGGACTGATGATACAATGACAAGGATTTTCATGTGAAGTTAGTGATGTGTATGTTTGACCTGCAAACACATTTTTGTTGTCTTCATTTTGAATTAGTTTATAATCTGTTATCTACTTTTTTGTTAATAGAATGTTTTGAAAGTTATGTGCTTTATATGCATCTTAGGTGAGTTTTTACCTATTTTACTTATAAACCCCCCTAACACATCTTCAATTGATCTAATATGTATGTTTTTCTTTTACCCTTTTGACCCATTTGAAGTAAAATGTAACCCAAAACTGACATGTTTGTGTATTTGTTGTCATAATTTTCTTTTACAATACACTTGAAATTTCGCATTTGTTTGCGTCAAGTGTTACTAATTAAACCTCAAATGGTTAACTATCACTAGTTGTTAAAGAATGATATGTGCTCGCGAAAATGTTATGCATGACCTTTTAATTGAGTGTCAACGATTCTTTACCATTCTCTTAACAAAGCGAGAGCCGTATTTTTCGTGTATACATAAACTAATTTGAAATAAAAAGTTAGTTAGGGTTGATGCATGGGAGATATAAGTTTAGAACAACTAGCCATGGATCAAATAAGCGTTGTGGATCAATGGTATAGTGAACCTCTGGTGCATTACAATCGGGCCTCCATACATCCAAGACTGGAATGAGAAAGTTGAGATATGTCTTTTTCAACAATCTTTTTTTATTTGCTTGTAAAACGTTGTTGCTTGATCAAAAAACCAGTTACTTTAGACCCAAAAAAAGCCCATTTTTATCCGTTACACAATCAACCTTGCATGCCAAACCTGTGATATATATTTAAAAATCACCCCAATTTGATCTCAAGCTTCTTTCAACGATTGTGGTTTTTTCAGACTTCAACATTTGAATCAGAATTTTATGTACACACTTAAGTATGTATAATCTTATTACTAAAGTGGAAGAGATTATCTGAACTGATTTACTTATGTATTACATATGATCGTCTATTCCTTCATATCGAGTGTTGGATTATGTGAAAATGTTATGTATGACTTTTTAATTGAGTGTCAACGATTCTTTACCATTCTCTCAACAAAGCTTCTATTTTTCCTGTATACATGAACAGCTGATAAAAGCTATTTCGGGGTTGATGACATAGGAGATATCAAGTGTAGAACAAGCCATGGATCTAATAGCGTATGCTGGTTAATGGTATAGTGAACCTTTTGGTGCATTTACAACCGGGTTTTTCACAATCTTTTTTTAAGTTCTTGTAAAACGTTGTTGCTTCTGGCTCAAAAAACCAGTTACATGACCCAAGCCCAGTTTGTCCATTAAACAATCCAACCTTGCATCCGGACTTGTGTATTATTTAAAAATCACCCATTTTGATCTCAGCTTCTTTCAACTTTATACATGATACATAAGTAACACAACTCAACCCAGCCCGTTTAAATATTTATTACCGATTAGACTCGAGCCTGCATTTTCCCATTGCACGACCCAACTTTAGAAAAATATAAAATCTTACACATTTAAGTGCAACAGTAGAGAATAGCATGATAACCTTTCAACTTACACCATCACTGGTATTACATTAAGTGGACTTGTGGATCTTGAAAGTTGCATAAAACATAACAGCATGATAACCTTTCAACTTACACCATTAATAAGGCATTAAACTTATATTCAAGTCTCTGATGGCTTGTTTTTTTGCTTTAGTTGCAGTTTGGTGATGTGGATGAGTTGTTGTAACAATGACTGGCAAAGAAAGCATTCTTCAGATAAATTACTCAAACGAGCTTATAAATGGAGAAACAATCAATGTTTCTTCAAATTGCCTTCCAGTAAAAGCAACACGCTTTGAACCTGATGGGCATTGTTTTCACGATGTTGCACTCAAGCTCGTTGGTTTCTTTATGGAGGAAAAAGTAGAAGATGACGATGAGATTAATGATAGTTTGCCTAAAGACAAAGAGCCTGATTATATGCAATCAGCTTTTAGGTACTCATTCAATTTAGTTGATTTTATATTGGGCATTTCATAGCTCAAGTATTTAATTTTTGTTATTCTAATTCAATTTTGTAATTTATGTGATTATTGTGTTTATTTAGGTTTTACTGAAATTTGATTAATTATTAGTGTTGTGTTTATGGATGAAGGTGTAGTGAAAGGGAAATTCATAATTAATAGAGTTGCATTAAGCTCTGCTATAAAAGTGTGGATAGTAAGTTGTGCGCATTACTGATACTTATGAGAGTGTCTGCTTCTCTAGTTGTTGTGTTGTATACCTTCTAGGATAGGAGTTTTAGATGTTAAGGTTTAGATTCTGCGAACGTGTGCATTTGGATTGAAATCAGTTAAAGTGGTTAGGGAGCTGATTGGGCTATTAGTAAGTTTGTCAATAAAATATTACGATTGCAGGAAAAATCCCAAATATTTAATCAAACCAGAATTAAACAGTTGAAACATGAGCATAAGCTTGTTTTATTTAGCAGATTGTGAGTTAAACCATTGAAGAAGATGTTGAACACAAATGTATGTTAACCTTCTACAAAGACTAACAATTTTTGTTCCTATTGATAGACATGCCGTCACCTTTCTAGCTTTTACATTAAAAAATATTAGTTGCATCAGTTGTACTTTGTTTGCATAAAGACCAGTTAAATGTTAAAGGTTACTTAATAAAAAGCTTCTAGAAGGAAGGTATGGTTATGGAGAAGTTGTTAAAGGGTGGAAAGGTGGTGAGTGGTGTAGGCATGTGATGAGAGACGTGGGTGATGCCTTGGTTGATATGGTGGTTCATGTTGTTGCTATGGCATTTAGGGAGAATCGTGGGACCCTGTGGTCCATGGTGATTATTAGAAATATCAGTGTATGACTTTATTTTACTTGTCTTTAGGGGTTTGACATATTTGTAATGCACCTATGAGAACTTGCATGATTATTAGTAATCCCTTTGCCTTTGCGCTCCTTTGGTCCTCTTTTCCTTTTTCTTATGCTCACCCAGTAGTTTCACCTATTCAATGGATCTTTTCATTACTTGAAAACTTTTAATCAATTACTGTGTTTTTTATTTGCCTAATCTACTGTTTTTGTCATATTTTTGCCTGCTAGTTCAAAGTTGAATATAACTTGTTCTTTTTAATGTTTAAGCGTTGTTTAAAAAGAAAAATGCAATGTGACATTTGGTTCTATTTCTATTGTGAGACTTTTTATAAGTCGAGCAACTGCTTCTCTCTGTATTAGCTTGTTTTACTGTATGTAATTGATGGATTTTTATGTTACTGCATTTAGACACAATGACACTTTGCAAAAAGAAATAAGATCTACTGATATGACCATCACAAGGTATACACATATATTACTTTAATTCACAGGAGTTTTAGTCACATAAGAAAGCAATGTTTTACTTTTAGCTGGAAGCTTTAAACTACAAATGCACCATAGGTTAGCTGTTAGCTCTACACTTATTAAGTTGGTTGAAGAGGTATAAGAGAAGTATTTACAACTGTTATTTTATCTATATGTATAATTTGGCGCATAAATAACTTCATGATTGTTTCTCCTACAAAATCTAAAATTAGTACAGATTATGAGAACAACCAAATTTAGCTGACACTGTTTGAAACTTCTTAGGCCTCTTTAGTTTGGAAAAAGAATAGATTATGAACATCTTAGCTTGTTCAGTTTGGAAATTATCAAACTTGTTCGGCCAAAGAGATGTTAAACACATTGTACAAAATAGATGTTAACCGGAGTGAGAGTGAAAACCCAGTTTAGGATTCTGATCATCCATAACTCAGCCAAGAATATGAATATGTAGCGCGAGAGTGAAATTTTCTATCTGATCATTTAACACATTCAAATTAGCAATCGTTTACCGTATTATGAAGGATTTACACAAAGCAACATATCACATATTCACGCTAGTCTTTTCACACAAATACACACATTTTTTCCAAGTGCAACTCAAATCTTAGGTTTGGTTATTGCATTCAGCACGTGTGGGAAGGTAATGCGGACTGGATGGAATGATCAGTTTAACCTCTTTGGAGGACGGGTAATAATCAGTAGTCATAGATTAACCAGTTTGTATATTGATGTTTATTAGCATGATTAGTTTAAACCATTTGCCCACTTTGATGTGCAGTTCTTGGTGGTACAAATTTGCATTAACAGGTTTGTCACTTTGTCCTAACTCCTAACTCTTCTGCTAGAAGTTTAAAACCTCTGATTCACATCAAGGTAAATGAATCATATGACTAGAGGTGGAAATATGGCTGAGGCGGTCGGTTTGTACAATAGGTCAAAACAGTTTTGGACTTTTGGGTCAAGACGTGTAATTCTTGTATGGGTTGAACAAGGTCGTGTTGGGTTGACTTGCAAGCAGTTGCATATTCATTTAGTTTGAAGCTTATAATACTTTGTGTTAAAGTGATTAGCAAACCTATATCAAAAATATAATTTTTTTAAATATAGGGCGTTAGAATGTTTTATGCATATTTATACATTATACATGTTTTTGACCCACTTGACATGTTATAGAGAAAACACAACCCAAGTCGTTTTATAGGTATGTAATCGGTTGTTTTGGTCCTTTTAGGACTGAATTTGCTAATATATAAAATAGCTATGCTTTGGTAACTTTTTGATCAAAGGTCTAAAACCCCTCTAGGCAAATACAAGCTAACGAATATATTAGTCGTTCATATTAGACAATGTGGGCACATTCATACATACATAAAATACATCCAATATAATCTATATGCACTTATATTCATATTATAATGAGAGATGCTGAAGGTTCATTTTTTCTTCTCTTAACGTGATTGCGCTTTTACCTCTTATTGCAATTGGTTTTTAATATTTGTTTTTGCTTGAAATAAAATTTTCAAATTGCGATTCAAATTTTTTGAGTTGGAAGCCGAGTTCATTATTTTGGTTTCTGGATTGGGTTTCAGTCGTATTTATTAGAGGGTGGAACTATTATCCGTATTGGTCTTTGGGACTACTTATTTGTATATTTGTGTTTACAAGAATGGCCATGTTGAGATTATAGCAAACAACCAATCAAATTGTATCAGCCAAGTTGAAATAATTTTAAGGATGTCAAGAATGTATGGCAGCAACGATCATTGCGGGTTCAAAAGTCAAATGAGAACGAATGTGGTTCGAGTGGTGCACTTCTCGCGGGTTAAATGACATTGCATGTTTGATATGTAAATTGGGGATGTCCTGGTTAAAAATGGATCAACATGGTCAAAGAAAAGAAGTTGTGCTTGCTGAAACTGGATAACATCGGAGGAGAAAATGACCCGAACTATTGAAGTAGACCATTTTCTGTTAATTGATCCATATAAGATAAGGTTTACTTTAGTTTAGTTTATTCTTCATGTATCTTCTAATTTTACAATAATGGTTGAGTAAACTGGTTGTACATTTGTTTATACCAACTGCTATAAAATTGTACTCCTTATTTGGTTGTTATTAACTTGACTTTCTTTAGAGGATTTGTATGTGCCGCTAATCAAATTAAGCATATTTTCATGTATAAATGTACATGTATTTACTAGTGACGAAAAGTTTTTGCATACGCGAAGAAAAATAAGTATAACTTCATGTATAAATGTACTTGTATTTACTACTCTAGAATGTTTATTCACACACGAAGAAAAAAATATATGTTCATGTATATGTATTAACTAGTGGACAAACTATATCCACACACGAAGAAGAAAGTATATACTTATATATAAATGTACGTGTATTTACTAGTGTTTATTCACATTCGAAGAAATAAGTATATGCTCATTTATAAATGTACATCGAGAACTAGTAAGGGAGGTGGTAAGGAAATCGCTAGTAAGATCAAAGCTTCAATCATTGTTCATAATTTTCACGCGCGAAGATATTCTTACAAAACTAAAATAATCGTCTATTAAACATCAATATCTAATATTTTTGCATTTCTATTATCAAAAATATGCTAGTAAGATACAAGTTTTAACATCTGCCTATAATTTGCACGAGTGAAGATATCTTATAAATTTAAAATAATCGTTAGGGGTAAAACATCTACTATCTCATATTTTTTCTGATTTCTAGTTTTGAAAAATAAACTTCGTAATATCAAAGCTTCGATCCTTGCATATAATTTGCACACGTGAATATATATTCTTACAAAACTTAAATAATCGTCTAGTAAACATCATATATCATATTTTTTGCATTTCTAGTAGATTTAAATACGCTAGTAAAAGCAATGCTTCAATCCTTGCTCATTAATTTTGCAGGTGAGTGAATGATATTTTTACAAAACCGTAGATAATCGTCTATTAAAAATAAATGATCTTATTAATTTTGCATACTTCCAGTATTAAAAGATACCACAAGTAAGATCAAATCTTATATCATTCCATGCTAAAACTTGAACATGTGAAGAAATAACTGTTCTTACAAAACTTAAATAATCGTCTATCAAACATGAATATCTCATATTTTTGCACTTCTAGTATAAAAAATACGTTAGTAAGGTCAAAGATTCAATATTTGCTCATAATTTCCACGAGTGAAGATATTCATACAAAATTTAAATAATAATCTAGTAAACATCAATATCTTATATTTTTGCACTTCTAGTATAAAAAAATACGCAAGTAAGAGCAATGCTTCAATCCTTGATCTTTAATTGCACGCGTGAAGATATTTTTACAAAACTTAAATAATCGTTTATTAAATATCAATATCTTCTGTGTATTCACTTCTATTATAAAACTACGCTAGTAAGATCAAAGCTTTAATCCTTACTCATAAACAAAACAAAAATAATCGTCTATTAAACATTAATATCTCCCATTTTTACACTTTTAGTATAAAAAATACGCTAGTAAGAGCAATGCTTCAATTATTACTCATAATTTGCACATGAAGATATTTTTATAAAACTTAAATAATCGTTTATTAAACATGAATATCGAATATTTTTGCACTTCTAGCATAAAAAATGCGCTAGTAATATCAAAGCTTCAATATTTAGTTATAATTTGCATGAATGAATATATTCTTACAAAATTTAAAAAATATTCTACTAAACATCAATATCTCCTATTTTTGTACTTCTAGTAAAAAAAATACGCTAGTAAGAGCAATGCTTCAATCATTACTCATAATTTGCACGTGTGAAGATATTTTTACAAAACATAAATAATCATCTATTAAATATCAATATCTTATAATGTTGTACTTCTAGTATAAAAATACACTAGTAGGATAAAATCTTCGATCCTTGCTCATAATTTGCACATGTGAAGATACATTCTTACAAAACTTAAATAATCGTCTATTAAATATCAATATCTTATAATTTTGCACTTCTGATATAAAAAACTACGCAAGTAAGATCAAATCTTTAATCCTTGCTTAAAATTTGCACGGGTGAAGAATATTCTTACAAAACATAAATAACCGTCTATTATACATTAATATCTCCTATTTTTATACTTCTAGTATAAAAATACGCTACTTAGTCATAGCTTCATTTTGTGCACATAATTTGCCGAGTAAATTATTTTTATACAAAAAGCGTAAATAACTCTTCAATGTAACTTGTATATCATATTTCTGTCATCTTCTAGGAGGATTAAATATGATTGTTAGTGCTTTCTTCCTTTCTGTGCGATGTTTGGATAGGTTGTTGTTTTTATTGGCTTTAGGTTTGTTGCGGTGTTAGGTTTGTCCGGAATTTTTGAGGGGTCTGGGGGCTATTTCTTGTCGTAAATTTTCTCTAGTTAGTGAATATCTTTTATCATTCGCTATTTAGTTTGCACAAGTGAAGAGTGATTCGTAACTTATCGTTTTATAATCATCTATCAAACATGAATATCTTATATTTTTTCACTTCTAATATAAATAATACGCTAGTAAGATCAAAGATTTAATATATCCTCAAAATTTGCACAAGTGAAGATATTCTTACAAGATTTGGCACTTATAGTATCAAAAATACACAAGTAAGATCAAATCTTCAATTCGTGCTCAAAATTTGCACATTTGAAGATATATTCTTACAAAACTTAAATAATCGTCTAGTAAACATCAATATCTCATATTTTTTGCATTTCTAGTACAAAAAATACGCTAGTAAGAGCAATGGTTCTATCCTTGTTCAAAATTTGCAAGCGGTGGAAGTTATTTTTACCAAAACTTAAATAATCGTCTATTAAATATCAATATCCTATGATTTGGCACATCTAGTATAAAAAATACACAAGTAAGATCAAATCTTCAATCCCTGCTCAAAATTTACACATGTGAAGATATATTCTTACAAAACTTAAATAATCGTCTATCGAACATGAATATCTCATAATTTTTTACTTCTAGTTAAAAAATATGCTAGTAAGAGCAATGCTTCAATCTTTGCTCATAATTTACACGCATGAAGATATTTTTACAAAACTTAATTAATCGTCTATTAAATATCAATATCTTATAATATTGCACTTCTCGTATAAAAATACACTAGTTGGATAAAATCTTCAAACCTTGCTCACAATTTGCCATTTGTAGAGAATTCTTCAATACTTATAATAGATTAGTCTTTTATATATCAATATATTATACTTTTCTGCACTTCGAGTATAATAATATGACTAAGTAAGACACCTAATAATCATTGAATCATTGCTCAAATTTGCACGCGTGATGGGAGTTAATGAACTTAAATCTTGTTCGTTTGAGGCTTTTATATCTTTCCTTATACAACATGGAATGTCTCCTATTTTTGCATTTCTAGTATAGAAAAACACTAGTAAGATCAAAGCTTCAATATTTAGACATGATTTGCACGCATGGATATATTTTTACAAAACTTAAATAATTGTCTATTAAACAAGAATATAGCATATTCTTTCACTTCTAGTATATAAATACGCTAGTAAAAGCAATGCTTTAATCCTACGCGTGAAGATTTTTACACAAAACATAAATAATCATCTATTGAATATAAATATGTTATAATTTGGATACTTTAGTTTATAAAACCACCATCATAGTATAGATATCAATCTTCTATGCTTGTCAAAATTTGCATTTGTGAAGACGGATTACTTTTTTAACAGTTTAATTTTCGTAGAGTCTAAACCTTGAAGTTCTTATTTTTGGCAATGCTTGTACACGTTATTTTCGGCGAATTAGATCATTGAGGCAATGTTGGCGATTTTTGGATAGAGGGGTGTGCGAGCGGTATTTTGGGTTTGTTGAGGAGTGGGTTTAGTGATTGTGAGCATGTGTGGGGTATGGGAGTGGTGTACCATTTTAGGTTTTGTGTTGTTGATTTGAGTATTGACTGCGCTGAGTTGTGGCTAGCGGGTGGAGAGATTAGGTATTTGCGGCTAGTTGATGAGGGTTTTGCTAGAGAGCATTTGGGGGTGGATTACGATTTGTGGTTTATTGACGAATTGTGTCCGTGATATGCTTGCATGGCGGGGGAGCACTGTTGGGGGTTCGCAGGTTGTGTGGGGGGTATTTTAGTTTTTGTCCTGCGGAGTTGTTTATGTTGATTTTAGATGGTTCAGGGGGCTCTGTTGGATTAAGTTTTTCCTAGTAGGTATGTGATTTTGGTACTTGACCTGTACGATATTGGGTATTGTGGTTGAGTGTGGAGGTATTTTAGTTTTGGTTGAGGAAGTGATTTAATGGTTGCGTGAGACTGTGGGGGGATAGGACGTGGTGTTTTTTGCTAGAGGGTTGTAGATTTTGCGGCGGTGAGGAAGATTGTTTGGGATCTTGGGTTGGTGTTGGAGTTAATGTCGCGTGGCTAGTGTGGGGTGATTTACTTTGTCATATTGGTGTGATTTTGAGGGTTGGAGTGCTATTTTGATGACCCCTAGGTGTTGTGTGGGCGGTAAATTTTTAGGTCTTGTTTGAGGTGTGTGGGTTTCCTAGCTTGTGCGATGTGGGTGGGGATGGGAGTGGTCGATTTTTTGTGGAGTGTTCTTTGTGACGTGGTGATTGAGGGAAGATGCGTTGGGTATTGATGGGTTGTGTGGGGAGTATTTTAGGTTTGTTAAGGAGTGGGTTTGACTGACTTGTGAGGTGGTTGGGGTGAACTAGGTGCTGGTGGTTTTTTGTATATTGGGTTGTGATTTGAGCTTGCAAGGTGCAGATTCTTGGGGATACTGGGGTTGAGTGTGTGGGATTTTTAGGTTTTGGCGTGATTTGATTGTTGTGAGATGTGGGGGGGTAGGCGTGGGGGGGTTTTTTGTAGAGTGGTTTGATTGGCAGGCTTGAGTGGAGACGTTGTGGATTATATTTATAGGGTTGTTTGGGGGTATTTTTAGGTTATTTTGAGTCGTTGTTTGTTGAAGTTTTGCAGTAGGGGGATCAGGCGACGGAGTATATTATGTACTAGTAGTTGGCTGATTATTGAGAGGTTGAAATGGCGTTGTTGTTGACTCAGTGTGAGATTGGTACGGTTTTACAGATTCGGTTTTCGAGTGGAGTATTTAATGTGCGTTGCTGTTGGGGGTTATGCTAGTTATTTTTTATATCGATTCGGTTGTGATTTGGGATAATATGATTTGCTATTTTATTGGTGCTCAAGCGGTGAATTATATGTATTACTCTTCAATTACTTTTTATATCCGGTTGTAATCATGTTTGTCTACTCTTTTCGTGCTATTCATAGTATTAAAATCAATAGTTAAGATCTTAGCTTCAACTTTTCGGATATTAGGTTGAAGCTGTTAATGTTTTGTGTGGTACATATTCTATATGTAGGGGAGAGCGTATAATGTTGTATGCTATGTGGAGTGATCTTTCTAGTCATTATTTTACGGCTAGTTAGGACTATGCTTCCAATCCTTGACCAGTTTTGGCACGTGTGAAGATTGGGTGGCTTTAAGGATTAACGTTGGAGGTGTGGTATGATGATATGTCTGTTTTTTGGCTCTTACTAGTTTGTAACTTGTAATATTCTGTATAGTGAATATCTTCTATAGCCAGTGCTATTTATTTTGCATATGGTGTAGTTTCGAGTAGGTACTTTTAGGTTTGGGGGAGGAGTGATATAACTGGTTTGGATGGTGCATGATTGGGGCGGCTATTAGTGTTAAGTTTTTTGTAGCGTGGTAGAGCATTTGCTGCGTATTTGAGATGTAGCGGGATCAGTAGTCGCGTTACTTGGGGAGGTCGATTTTAGAGTGTGGTGTCTGCAGGAGTGGTTATAAGATTGTGGATGTGGGGGGCATGGGTGTCGTGTTCTTTGTGTTATTGTGGTTCGTGATTTGAGGATTTAAGGGATGTGTTGTGGTTCGCAGAGAAGGTTTGATTGGGTAAAACGGATTGTAGGTGGCTTTGTATATGAGCATTATTCGTCTGTGGTTGTGGGATGGATCGTGTTGTTTAATTGGGTATAGTGGTGGTGTGATAGGCTGTGTTTATGTGGAGATTGTTGGGGCTTGCGCGCCGGTGTTAGTTCTGGGTATTTTATCTGGTTTGTTGCGGAGATGTATTTGAGAATTTTCAATATATAATTTTGTACTTTTGTTATAAATAATTCAAATCTGTAAGATCAAAATTTTCCAACTAATTTAATGAAAATTTGATCTTATGAAGATTCTTTTCTTTCAACAAATCTAAATTAATCGTCTTATCAAAGAATGAACAATATCTACATATTTTTTCACTATTTAGTTATGTTTAAAAACAAACGCTAGTAAGATACGAAAGTCCGATATATCGTCATAATTTGCACAAGTGAAGATATTCTTACAAGATTTGGCACTTATAGTATCAAAAATACACAAGTAAGATCAAATCTTCAATTCGTGCTCAAAATATGCACATGTGAAAATATTCTTACAAAACTTAGGGTTCGTTTGTCGGCGGGATTCCAAATGTATAATATGAATTGGTATAATCGACGTTAATGGATTTAAGGGTAGGATTGTTTTGATCAAGGTCAATTATTAATCATGTTTGGGTGAGGTATGACTTTAGTAGATTGGGGTATCAGTGTGGTTAACTTGACATGAAAATGCAAAAAATGTTTTGTGAGTTTGATTATTGTGTTGTGGGGTGGGGTTTGGGGGTCGGGTGGTGGGTTGGGGCTTGATGGTAAATGTTGGTTAAGGATTTTTAATTTTGGTGGGGGAAATTGGTTGGTGAGGAAGAGGTTTGGGTTGATGGTATGGCAATGTTAGGGTTTATTTAATTGGCTGGGGGGATGGAATGATGATTAGTTGAGGGGAAAAGTTCTACAAGGGGATTTCTATCTGTCATTTTCACTAAGTTAAAATATTATCGTCTTGTTAAAACATCAATATCTCATTATTTTGGTACTTAGTAAAAAAAAATAAGCTAGTAAGACGCAGGATTCATATCTTTGATCTTATTTTGCTCGTGTGTATATATTTTTACATATTACCTTGAAATTAATCGTCTATTAAAATCATCAATCATCTTATAATGTTGAACTTCTAGTTCTAAATATTTACACTAGAAGGATCAAATTCTTCAATCTTTGATAATAATTTGCACATGCGAAGATTACATCATTAAAAAACATACAATACTTAATCCTTTAAGAATTCAATATCTTATATTTTTGTTACTTCGGTATAAAAAATACGCAAGATCAAATTTTCAATAAATTTGCACGCGTGAAGATATGTATACTTACAAAACATAAATAATGTCTTTTAACACACAATTATCATCTCTTGATTTTTTGGAAATTCTTGTAATTAAGAATGGATAGTAAGTTCATATGCTTCAACCTTTTTTGCACTAATTTGTAAGGAGTAACTCAATTTGATGTACAAGTGATAGAGAATTAGAGATGGTTAAGCATTGAAAGTAGGCCTGAGCATCGGGTCAAACCCGAACCGAACCGAGTTGACCCGAACTGAAACCGAATTGACCCGAACTGAAACCGAAACCGAAATGCGGTAAAATGTTGAACCAAAACCGAACCGAATGAGACGTCAGCTTGATTTTTTTTGGTTTTTTCGGGTCGGTTTCGGTTTTAGACACCAAAAGCCAAATTCCCAAAAAAAATGGAGGGAAAGTGATGTTTAACTTTTTGGAGAAAAGTATTATTTGGAGGGGAAGGGCTATTCATTATATATATATACTAATGCTGGAAAAATACGACGCCGTTTTGGAAATGGTTGCTACAGTGCCTTTTATTTGGGCTCCCACTTGGGCCGGCCCAATTTGGGTGTGTTTTTTTTCTTTCTTGTCTGAACTAGGCAATAAAAAAAAATTGTTGCCACAAAATAGGAAGAAAAATATATTACAAAAAAATACCCGCGAAAATATCTTCGATACCTAATAACTTTAAAATAGCCGACAAAGGTCACAAACATACAACTCTAGATTTCGCATTAATATATATACTAAAAATGGCATCAAAACGATGTCGTTTTGCGCTACTAAAAACCATAACCCCAAATATATAACACATATATACTAAAGTAAAACAAACCTTCAAATATAAGACCCAACACATAAGCCCACATAAGAAAAAAAAACAAACTATTAAAGACGAGACCGAAAAAATAAACCCGTCCACAAATCAAAAAAACACTGCAGCAACGCGGGCATACGTCGTTTTATGCGAGCACGTGATCCCATAAAACAATTATTCGAAAAAAAAACCCTTATAACCAAAATAACAAACCTTTAAACATGAGGCCCAAGACATAAGCCCATATAAAAAAACAAACTAAAAAAAAATTAACGCCCCGCAGCAACGCGCAGAAAAAAAATGGCTAATCCCTTTGATTTTGGGGTTCTGGTTTCCGTTTCTGTTTCGATGTGTTTTTGGGTTGAAACCCTTCGTTGCCGGTGATCTTTTTCACTTGGCGACGATGTTGGATTCGCCTTATGTTAAAGATGTTTTGACAAACACAGAAATATTTCTGGGTTGTGTTTGTATGATCTTCGAAAACGTCTTTTGGAAAAACCTTGGTGCCGTTTTTTGATTCGAATGGAACACAGTGATTTTCTATGGTATATGATGATCTTGGTTTGATTAACCAATAGCTCTGATGCCAAATGTTGGATCGTAATAGTTTAAACGCAATCAAAGATATACCAAAAAACAATAAATTTTATATAATCAAAATCTGTCATCCAATTTGTTCTTACAGATTTGTTCCTATATATACAAAATGAAAAGGTGCGATCTAAAAGTTGTGTCGGTTCAGTCGAACCATCGTGTCTGTTAGGAAATAACTGTTATTTGACAGTTATTTAACTGTCTTTGACAGTTGGGTTGGGTTTTGACCCGTTTGACTTCTATTGGGTTTTCCAGCGGGTTTGGGATTAATCCGGTTGATTGGGTTTTGGCCCAACAGGCTCCTACTAATGAGTCTGAACTTTGTCCATGTACTTTTAGTATACATACATACCACTCACGCATGTTTGGTCTTGTAACTATGATGTTAGGGCATTTTTAACGGTACCTTAAATATGTACCAAAAATAAGGAAATTTACTATAAACCAGTCAAATAAAGTATCTATCGTTCAACCAAAATTCATGGGATCTGCTTGAAATTTACCAATATAAAGCTATTTTGCCAACAAATTAAGTTGTTATCCACTAGAAATGTAGCAGGCAAAAAAAGACCACAAGAAAAAACACAATATGACTTTTGCAACTTAGACCTGCAACTAATGAGAAATCTATTTATCATAAGTAGGACAGTAGCAACAAATACATTAGTAGTAGCAATGCAGTACAAGTTCCAAAAACTCGATAAATTCAAAAGCACAGGTTTAATACAGTAGGACAATAGCAATATAGTAGCAACAAGTTCCTACAAACGCATATAATCTAAAAATACACCAAATTTTATTTTCTTATTTTATAATTTATATATCATGTAGAGTCACCTCACTATTCCTAGAAAACCAAATTAATTGAGTTTCACTGATTATCATATTCTAATTCTATAAAAGACACATCCAAACACACTTAGGTACTAAAATATTCTAAACTTACTGAGCTTTGAAAGTTTTATCCATTCGGTTACACGTTTACTTAGCTCTTAGTTGTACCATGAAAACTTATCATCTTCATGCATGCCCTTGTGCGTTCATCCTGAAATTAGAGCAAGTATGATACTTGATTACTCATAAACGACTTGTAACATTCGGTTCGAAGTGTTTGCTATGAAGTTGCAACATTCAGTTCAAAGTGTTGCATGATGCAACCTTGATATAATGGTTGGTAAAATTTTAGTTGAAAACGTAGGTGAATGAGCCTAAATATTGGAAATACGAATTATTAACGGGCAAATAATATGGAGTTCATGGTTTATAAGCAAAATTTCTGTAAATGCAAATAGAAGTTTGAATACACATATAAGATGTGTGTACTATAAAACTCACACTTTTAACATATGATTTCTCATTAAGTAAAACTTTGGTTCAACTAGTTACACGAACACTTACTTGAAATGAAGACTTCAACTTTAGCCAATAACATGAAGTCAAGTTCAAGAGATGTTTATCATTAAGTCCTGAACTAGACGGCCAATAGACGCGTAAGATGAGCCACCTTCCACTACAGCGGCTCTAGTATCTTGTCGCTCATCTCTTTCAGTTTCGTTCTAACTTCTTTATCCCACACGTACTCTATATAATCTGCGGTGAGCCAGTGACTATGAGTCTATGATCGTTTGGTCCTCATTATACATTTTCTTATAATCCAAAGTAATGTCACCTGTGAGGCCTACCCGATCAAGTTTTTAAGGTAATTATGAAAGCAATAAGGATAGTGAAAACAAGCTTTTGATTATTGGCCTTATTTTATTTTCCTTAACAAGTAACCCGATAACTCGATAGAGCCAACCAGATAACCCGCAACCCGATAGACCTGAACACGATAGACCCGATTCCTTATAGGGGTGGGGTTGCGGGTCAGTTTTTATTTTTTTCAAACCCGATAGACTTGACCCAGTAAGCTACAAACCCGACCCGGTAAGCTACAAACCCGACCCGATAACCCAAATGACACTCATATTTGTATTATCTCTTGGATTTGGAAATGAGCAAGTTATCTAGATCACTATATCCATATCTACTACAAGCTAACTAATGCACTTTTTAGGCTCATTACAATAAAGCTAGGGTTGTGGTTCTTTATTCAACAATTGATCGATTTAAAAGGGAACAAAAGAGTCAACAATAAACACTTGTCTCAAAATAAAAAGGAAGTCATTGTTATAATTTGCATTGCTTACATTAAAAATCTACAAATATGCTCCAACAAACTGTTACCTATATGAAACGATATGGGGGCGAAGGGGAATACTCCACTCGTAACGGAGGTAGCTATAGATCACCAGATAGCATTGCCACTATTTCTTTCATTGAAGGCTGAAGTGCAGGTTTTTTCAGGCATAAAAGTGCCACTGTAATACAAACTAAAGCTTGTTCCTTGTCCAGATCCTGAATAGAGTGATCTACAAGATCAATAAGTTTCCTTGCACGAGCAAGATGATGGGCCCATGATAGAAGATTTGCTAGTTGGAATTCCGACATTGGGGACCCACATTGTTTCATAAAGGAAAAGTGTACATCACCAAAAAAAGGTCTAACAAAAGCATGTAAATAGTATCAAAGACGAAATTTCCAGTTGGTCTTCTCATACGTCTTTTATGTCACTTTGGACTTGTGAATCATCAGAGTTGATAATCACGAAATCAGAAAAAGAGGACACAACATATTGAGTACATCAACATTTTATGTTTCTCTTCATCCTCATGTCCCATGAATGATTGGAGTTGTTGGTCTCTCTCAGAAACGGAAGGTGTGAGCATATTAAAATGTGATTTTGCTGAATCATAATACATTTTCTGTATTCCTGGTCAAACGAACAAATTAACTATCAGAATAATAACTTAATCTCTGCTGAAATACACACAACAAGGTGCACCTTTGAACCGAGTTAAAATCAACCTTAAATCAGATTTCATCTCTAAAGTTGCATCAAAGGATGATGTCAAACTTATAAATAATCTCAAAATATAACCAAACTATAGTAGTGGGAGCTCATGTATTTCTAATCAATTCTGATAAAAAAAATACCATTATAAAACTGACTAAATATTTACTAAGCTACTACTTAGCTAGTACCTTTTATTAATGGGGGATTCTCAAAGCTATTACCTTTATTATAGACACCCCTTAATCCATATCACATCACTATAATGCGATTTTTAGAGAGAAACTATCCTTTTGTCTTAGTTGTTACTTCAAACAACCACATGTAATATTCAAAACATAACATCACGAACATCTATTTTACATGCAAATCACTCCAGTAAAGACCATGCAAAGCCCAAAAAAAAGAAGAGATAGGGAAAAAATTTGATTAAAAGAACATACTATCCTAAAGTCTTATAAGTGTAGGGAGAGGAAGAGATGAGAGGAGGATGAAAGAGCGAGTGTTAAGAAGGGGAAAGGAGAAAAGGAGACAAACACACATGCGCTCTTTCTCCTAAAGCAATAAGCTCCCATTGACAATAAATCCTTGATGTAGGCCTGCTGATCCATTTACATTTTTACGTCAAACAACAAAGCTTAACAAGCACATACACTAAAACCTACCAACAACAAATTCTATAGTTGCAGACACCTGTCTACCAAATAACTTACCTCCGTAAATCATACACAGCATGAAACGAAACCACTTACCAAGTGTAGCACATCAATGCTGACAGAACGAGCATCGTTGCCCTCGATAGTTACCAAAAGTACATTCCCAGCAACATCAGCCGACGTCTTATTGTTCACAATTTCTTGTCTATTCGAGTACTGCAGATAGACAGTTTTCCCATGTACCTGAGCCGGTTCTGACGATGAAGCATAATACGATATCATTGTAATCGCTTGATTTTGTTCAAACTATAAAAATTACAACACATAAACCAATGAGTCAACATTTACTACTAGGAGTGATGATTTAAGTTACATGTTTTATAACACTTACAAATTCGATAAAGGCTTGGTTTCGATTAGCACCAACATTACACTTAGTGTTAACAACTTTCCCAAATGGTTTCCCGAGTTCGATAAGTTCCTCTTCGGTGCATTTCCAAGGCAAGTTTCTCAAATGAAGAACCTTCGATGGGGTCTGCGTGTATCGAAACTGCGGCTGACTTGATACAGATGCCATTTAATCAATTATGAAACATACAAACAAAACATATTCATCAACAACTATAAGATATTAACAGTTTCATCATCAACATGTTTAAGCTAACGGCATTGCAGTTAGCTGAAAATATATGTGATTCTCGAGTCTGAATCAAATTACTAACAAAATAACTATTGTTGTCGATCTGTTAATGCAGCTCAATTGCTAACCAAAGGCGATATATATATGATGAAGATGTCAAATCAGGGTGTGAAATTGGGACAGGGCTAAGGAAGGAGGTAGGATACATTATGAAATTAACAGAATCTAATCTTCACTTCACTCACCTCCATTAAAATACCTAGTCAATTTGTTACTAATAAAAGTTTAAGTAAAAGAAGCTTTAACGAACATTAAAATTGTTCACACAATGATAGACATCTCGAGGAGTCAGTTTTATAAATTCGACATCAACTGACTATTTAACATTAGGGTCAACTTTTCTTTCAAAACAAAAGTACCGAATTAGCATCCTATTCCCACCACATCAACCCTCGCCTCACCCACAAAAGCAAGGGTCTCGTGAGGGACTAGTCGACCTTTAACTACACTGTGCATCAATTGATGAATACGCACCATATTAACTGGGGCTAGTTGCAATATTGAAAAAGTTCGTTAATTTACTAAAGGGTTGTTTGTTACTGACTTATCCGATTAAGTCGATGATACTTACATAATTATACTGTTGAGACACGCATATAAAACAAACAACAATTACTTATCTACAAACAGACATCGTATCTACACAGAAGTTAATAATAATTAAAAAAACAAACAGGCCCTAAAATAAACTTAACAACATTATTATAATAACCTACGAATTCAGATGAATTAAGAAAGGATGAGTATGTTTGATATTAGTAAGTAATAAAAATAAGATCTAGATATGGTAGAGCGATGGGACGTAAAGAGATACCTGGAATTAATTAGGGTTTTGAGATTGGGGATTGATTTTTGAGTCGGCAGAGATCGATGATGAACGGGAGGATACATGATAGATTGTCTACAATACAAATGGTCTAGTGGTAAGGCACTTGACCTCTTAACAAGAGGTCAAGGGTGCAAGCCTCACTAGGTACCATTTGGGGGTGGCAGAATTTACAGAAAGTTGGAGGTGAATTTACAGAATGTATAGAATACTTTCTTCTGCAAATGCAAAATGTCACTGAATACTTATGATCTTCACATAGGTACTTCAAAAGATTAAAACAGAATTGTTCAACCAGTTCAAACAAAAAGTTAAAATAAGTTAGCATATTATACTAGAGATCCTGTTAGTTCAAAATGTGATGAGCACAGTACAAGAGTTAACACAAACTTCATTTGCACGTATGAGAACATCACTGCCTGTCATTAATCCAGATGATGGAATACAAGGTTGCTGTGTCATAGCTAAAAGAGAAAAGAACACTTTTGATTAGTTGATATTCACAAAAAAGGGAATGTTGGAGTGGTCGCCATCCAGCAATGACAAACTAACAATAAAACCCCAAAGTTATGAACATCACACTTTTTTGAAAGATCCCAACCATATGAATACTCGGGAACAACATAACAAACAGTTCCCCTCATAGTTTATGTGCTACTTATACCCCTACTGTTGGGTATAACATCGCTTATAGAAGCATGACTATTGTGTCGCGCCTGCCAAAGCTCACCACTAAATCCATCCAACTACCAATCAATGCTAACTTTACTACCCCTGCTCGTGCTCCTACTCCTCTTCTTCTTTCTATTATCGACATACATCTCATCATCTTTTTGCCACCAATTATTATTATTAAGATTATGAGTACTCGATTCTCTCCCTTGCTTCTTCTTATTCTTCTTTCTCTTTCTTACAAGTTTGTCACAATACTCTTCCTACCACCATTCCCTAGCCGGCCTTCTTTTTGGTTCCTTTACATTCTTTTCCTCATCCAACGACATCCAACCGCTTTTTTACTCTTCTTCTTCTCCAAAATCCACTCACTCTTGGGCCTCTGCTTAATCTCACTCCCAATACACTCGATCACATAATCCTTCACTCTCCCAGAGCATCTTGTTATCTTGCTTCCACCATCAATCCTTCCCAGGCACTCTTTTTCCTCCTCCCACCTCTCTTCACATTCCCACTCTCCACGCTTATCGCGTCAACATTCCCCTCAGACAGAAAAACTCACTTCCCTCGCTCTCATCCGCGGCAACTGTGTAAACGCTTCAGGAGACATTTTCGTAATAAGCGCAGTAACGAAACTCTTAGGAGACTGATCAGGGACACAACTAAACTCCTCACACACTGTTGTAGTAGCCAAGCTCAGTCTCCTCAAAAACATATCTATTATCATCAACCATCATCTTCTTCCCTTCCTCAATCTTACTATAATTCCAATGAAATATACCTGTAACATACAATCCATCTTTCCATTTATTGAAGAAACTGAATGGTACATATCCAAGATCAAGTCATTGGTCTTGTTCCCATAGCATGAATTGAAACCTAATGAAACTGTTGTTATCAACTAGTAAGTTGTTACATATAATAGCTAGAAGTAAACATTGGAGGATAAAAGGTATACCTGGAGGCCAAGTTTGTCAGATTTAGTGGTCATATTAGATAGACTTTCGATATATGTAACGAGGCCAATATTCCAAGGCTCATCAGTGTACGGCTTTAGAAAAAACATGAAAGAACTGTTATTTCAAGTATATAACCAAGTGACCATATACCTGATGGACTAACCACATTATGTTTTCATCTGCATCCATTTCGTTGACTATGAATGCCTCAAGAGACATGTAACTCAGTGTACCCGCCTGCACTCTAAGTTTCCAAACTACATGTAGCGAGAACGGAATGGTTGAAAAACAGGTCCAAAAAAGATTATTTCATTATGGTCAAGTGGACCCCGAAACACTATCTTGTTTCATTAATAATGTGTGTTAAATGGATACTAAACTTACATTATATCACTAATCGTATAGAAGTTTAAACAAAACATTTACGAGATTGTAAGCATAACTTTTCCATTATATCACTAATCAGTGTGCATTGCTATTCTACATATATGGCCAAAACCCACAGAAATCACAAGCAAATCACCTAATCACGAGCATATTTGGGGTCCAGGCCCAACAACAAGCATTCCTCATCACTTATTCACTTTAGCATACTCGGAACCTGGAGAAAAAAGTTGATACTTATTAGACACTACCAAAGAGAATGCACAGATTCAATAATAAAAATTGGACTTATGAAGCAGACCACCAGTTGTCTCTTCAAGGAATTGTGTTCAAATTTTCCATTCCGGAAAGAAGCTATCGGTTGCTAATAGCTTACCTAGATAATCATATATCTTAGTATGATATGTGAAACCCAAATATTTGTCTTATATAATAGTAAGAGCTTTTTTTTCGAAAGGCAACTTTATTAATACAAAAACATACCAAAATACAAATCAAGGCAGCCCACTAATTAACAAGATGGTTAAAAATGAGCCCCTAACAAAAGCTAGAAAGAAATAGAAAACTAGGAAACTAAGAAAAAACACCAAAAAGCCAAAACCAAACACTCCCATATCAGACATCAGTAACCAAAACACTACTAGTAGGCCCATTAACTCTAAAACTAAATGAAAACTATGAAGCAGACCCACAAAATAGAACTTCCAAAGATGCTGCACCCCATATCAGAACCAAAGATGCTGTACCCCATATCATAATGTAACAGCAGCTGAACTAAATAGCAGATCCAAACACCCTGTATGACAGAACGGAACAACATGACCCAATAAATTCGCCAGCCTCCAAGCTACTATTGAAGACACATTTAGAGACGAAAGACTAGGAATGTTAACGTTCCCATTACACGGCAATAAATCATCAGTGGAGAAAGCGTTGACAATCCCAAACTTGCAGCAGACCCACATCTGAACTTGAGACAGCATACTTGCAGCAAACCCACGTAAGCAATTTTAAACACTTGCAGCAGAGTGGTAAATACCCAAAAGAAACAAGGACATAAATCTCAACACAGAATTCCATTGAAACTCGAAACAAAAGATGATAGAAACTTCTATTATAGCCGAATTTTTATTGGATCCCATAACCATTGTTGCCAATCTATCTCTTTATACTTATAATAGTAAGAGCTTACCCATGTTCCAAACCATTGCTGCCCAACTTAATGTGTGACAGCAATCGAAAGCTGACATGAAAAGGAGGTCGAACAGATAAAAATGATAAGAGACATTAATGTCTTGACCATATTGTTGAATATAGACATGTCCTACTCTTTGTGTGTTTTCTACTGCTGAATGCAAATCATCATGGAGCAGCTCAGCTTCACGATAGGTGATCAACCCATAATTTTCCATGGTCCCACCCGAGAAATCAGGAACAACTATGTGTAAGGCATCGAGAAATATCTTAAATAAGTCAAAACACGACAACCGATAGTTCTTAGTTCGACTACTATTTATTTATTTTTATAAAGCACGCTTACTAGTAACAACACACGTACAGAGTAGTATGTATTAGAGTTACTTACTTTGTATATAGCTCTATTGACTTGACTGAAATACTTAATGCTAACTTGCCCTTCTCGCTCTTACTAACAGGACATTATGCATGAACCTTTATGCCTGCAGGATGAGTTGCACGGAAGTGAGGAAAAGCTACTAAACATCAGCTAGTGAAACGTATTAAATATCAAGCCTTAAACAAATGAGCGTTACCATCAGATGTTGTTTCTTTGATGTAATCAAAGAAACCAACCACATCCACCAAATAAGTTGTCATAAGCGGTGATTCCTCAAAGCTCGCTGTCTTGAAATCTCCATCCATAGTCTCCTTGGAGATAGGCATATTTGATAATGTTGTCAACTCTGATGGTACATTGCCAACTGTGTTAAACGTAGCCTGCTTTGAGTATCATATATATTATTAGTCTTATGTTATACTAGATTTGACAAAGATATTTTGGTGTTTGTTTCAGCTTATATAATCGGCTTATGGCTTATTTGGTTTTGGCCTTATGTTTCATAAGCTCACTTTGTGTGGCTTATTTTGACACTTTTCGGCTTATATAAGCTTATTATGACATATTAAACTTAAGAGTAATTTCGTCCCACAAAATAAGCTTATAAGTTAATATAAGCTTATTATGACATATTAAACTTAAGAGCATCACATGCCTTAAGAACAGGTTGGTCCCAGCATGGAAAACACCTTCGAGCATCAGCCGGTTCAAACTGTGTCACTGCCATATTTTTTCTCACTCCTCCATCAACATAAGTCCTGCCAATAAACGCTCAAGTAAACGAAAAAATAAACATCCAAGAACTTGTATATATACAGCTCTAAGTAAAGATTATACCCTTGATAAAAGCCCTTCATATGTTCATTAAGCATTCCACTTCCAACACACCATCTCCAACATCAAGTGCCTCATCAGAAACCAACACAAGCGTCTCGTCATCTTTGTCAACCACAACTTCGCGCTAGGAACCACTTTCTGTAATTTTCAAAAACACCAGGTGAGCTTCCCAAATTGCCAACCTTTGGTCGCCTATTTTCATCAATGGACAAATATATTATTTATTAGAATAAATGCATAAAGAAATAACTACTTCTTAATCACCTACATTGTGTCTAAAGAAATAATTACTTCTTAGAAAACTCAAGTGTCTAGATGGAAGTTGTTTTAACTAAAATTCACCTGGCCTTCACTGACTCCTAGATATCTTGTTATCAGCCACTTACCTTTTACTGCACTATTCACCCTATTCACCCATCCATCCAATTATACGTACACTCACCGTGTAACACCACCTTACTAAACTTTTCACGGGTGAAAGAAAAATATCGCCTATATTTTCACATGTGAAGATGCTTTTGTTAAACTTTTTACGGATGAAGAAAAATATCTCTGATATTTTCACATGTGAAGATGCTTTTGCTAAACTTTTTCACGGGTGAGGAAAAATATATCCTATACTTTCACACGCGAATATGCTTTTACTAAACTATTAATGCGTGAAGATACTCTTAATAAACTTAATCTCTGCTATATTCTACTTTAAGCAATACTAATTAGTCGCTTATAATAATCAAGACGAATTCGAAATCTGTACTTTCACATATTTACAATTTGAACGATGATAATTGATTAAGTAATTTACCGTTCTAGAAGAAGTAGGAGAGCTCCCACGCTTCTAGACGAGTAATCCACCTAAATATCTGAAAGTAAGACAGAAAACCCGTTAGCTCGCCCCGGGTGTTGACCCAGGACTAAGCTCGGGCGTGAAAGTAAGTACCTTTGTAAGAGCCGAAAGGGCTATGAGTAGTAAATGTGTGTGTGTGGTTAAAAACCTTATCCTTCAAGCAGTAAATGCTGGGGTATTTATACTATTTAAAGTACTGTTTGGAAGTACTGTTCGTGACACATTGGGAATGAACGAGACGACCTATGCCTAGCCTTTGCCCTGGGTGTCAGTAATCCTTGGAGACATCGCTCCTTAATTCCCGGGATAGCGATGTTGCATAAGTGCTTGTTATTGTCCAATGGTTTGAAGAGGTGTCCCTCTTTATCGAGTCTAACGTTTTATCTTTTTTCGGGTTGATGTAGTGCGCCCGTCCGGACCCGTACGACCCGTTCGGATATGGAGCCCGTCCGGCATATACGCGGACATGTCCCCCCCAGTATGACTTTAATAGTCACAAACTATTAGAGTGATACCTAAAAGTGCTCGATTGAAAGGATCAGAATTTTCGTCTCCTCCGTTTTCATCTCTTTCCTCCCCCCCCCTTTTTTTTACGCCTTCCTTGATGAATATGGGACAAAACCCATAATTACTGTGGGTTAAAATTCAT
>BQNB010031059.1:0-54322 GCA_026074375.1 Tanacetum coccineum
TTTTAATGCTATAAAGAAAACTCATCTTTGTGGGTGACAATGGGAAATCATTAAAACCGAATAATAATTATGTTAAGGCGACTGATAGTGCAAAATTAACTCATAATGGGGCTGTTTCATACGTGAATCTTCTTAATGGAGAACCAAGTTAAAAAAAACTATTAATTTTCATGCCTTAGTAGCCCTGGCTGGTAATGCTGATGTAGCTATTTCATTAACGTCAGTTCTTGAAGTTATAGAACGATTTGGCAGATTTTCTTGGGCAAAAGAGTGGCATATCCGGTTGTTGAAAATTATGTCAAGAACACTTGAAGTAAGTATGGTCTAGATAGAACAATGATGAACTCTAAAGGCTTGTTCTTTTTAAGTTTAGTTCTAAGGATGAGATAGATGCAATGCTTGAAAATGGTACATGGTTAATTCGTAATGTGTCATTAATTCTGAAAAAGTGGTATTCAAATTCCATGACATTCCTCATATTACGTTTAGAGAATATATGTTGAGTGATATTGAAACTAAAGTTGGTACACCACTAATGTTAGATGCCTATACTATAGTTATGTGCATGGAGTCATGGGTAGGCTGAGTTATGCAAGAGCTATGATCGACTGTGGAGTTGAAAGATACTCTTGTGGTGGCAATCCCAAAAATAGAGGGCGATGGGTATATTTTGAACACTATCCGAATTGTACGAGTAAAAACCACCAAGATGTCTAAATTGAACACCTTTGACCAATGCTTAAAGAAAAATGTCTTAACTGTTTTAAAGAATATGAAGGCACCTAGGCAAGCGGTTTGTTGTATTCATATTGATTTGACATCACGTCTTGTTTACAAATCAGTTCAACCACAAAATGATAAGAAGACGGATTATAGAGAGCCAAAGTTGAAGGTTTTAAGTGCTATACACGTTGTTAACACTACCACTACTTCAAAACCTTTTGATGCTTTAGGTAGTATGGGTGACATGGAGAATGCTAGAGGTGTGGGCCACTTCGATACCATTAGTGAAAAAGAGGTGAATAATTTGGAAGAATATGGGCCAAAGCCTAATCCTGTAGAGGTTGTTAACAAGGATAAACTGGTGACTGTAGAATTGGGTTCTATGTCTAGTACTTTAACGGATTTGCAAGATGGTAATTCAAAAAGTGATGTTGAAGAGTATGATAATGAGACTGGTCAATTTATAGCCTCTTCATATAAGCGACATTACATAAACTTGATGAGTATGACTTGTATGACAGTTATGATTATGTGGTATCAGACTTACCAAAATAATAAATTGCATTGTGTAATGTTGGTGGTTATGAGCCTAGAGCAAGGTGAACATAATCAATGTCTAACCAATTACCAATGAAGGTTACCGGATATTACTTGAATTCGTGTAATCACTTTCTAAAGAAGATTATTCGACCCTATGCTTGGGTTGCACGAATACCTCCTTAGGATAAAATGAAGTGATTATTCTTGTTTTAGGCACAAATCAAGAACCCTTCGCTTCTAAGTGTTTTTGTAGTCTGTGTGTTTTCCATGCAGTTATAATCTCCTATTTTTAGGGGATATACTCAAACCCTAGTCAATAGAATTATAAGAGATTAATGGCCCATTAATCTCTCCCTAATTAACCTCCAAAATTATAAGTATTAGTGGTTACACTACCAATTTAAACATGGTCATTGATGCAGTCAAATTGCCACTTGAATAGGTCAAAGCTGTCACAAGTTAGTTGAATTCATTCCAGCTAGGTCAATCCTTCAGTGTCCTGAACACTCAGCTAGCTCACTGAAGAGCATACCAGTTGAAGGTTCTAACTAAAAAGACTTTCTGATGAGTTAACCCACTAAGGATAAATCCTCCATGGATTACTCTGTGATGGTGACCTTCAGCTTACTACTCAGGGAGTACAAAGCTGAAGCCATCAGATTAATGAATACCATTCAGTTCAGAGTTGCACTCACTGAAGAGTGAACTCACTAAACTTATCAGTGACTTGAATTCCTTTTTACCACTATCAAAGTTAGGGTGTTCAGTGACCTATAGGAGTACACTCCGTACCTCCAGTCCTATTACCCGGTATGAACAGAACCCATAATTGAACTAAATTTCTAACAATTCTCTCCAGTTTAGTAGAATTCCTTTGCATGAAGATTAAACATTAAACAAAACAAGTGCATAAATAAAAATATCTTAAGGATTGAATTTCCATCTTAGTACATTACACGTTCAAATATTCAAGAATCATGGTTGATGACATCAAATAACGTTACATTTATACTATCATTTATCCCAAATAAATTACTCACTTTTATATAATTTCTGCAAGAATTGTTACTTAATTGCTTAAAGTTGTAAATTGCAGTAATTACGGAGTGATTTGTGAAGACATGCTAAAAAGCGCACTTTTTGGAGCTTAAACGATGATATTTAAAGATTGCTTATTTCTGCCTAATACGCTGTATCCACAAAAGAAGATACGGTGTATCAGCGCCTGTACTTCACAAAAAAATGCATATTCTCACTTCCTAATACGGCGTATCCATGTTTCTTCATACGCCGTATCCAGCTGGATAGACATTTAGAGATTTGGTGAATAATTATAATTTGGGAAGTTATATCTGATTGATTATAAACTTAGCGCGCACTCTAAGAAAAATACCCCTATACGCCGTATTGACTTCATTCAATATGGCGTATCCAGTCATTTTCAGGCACTATAAATAGAAGACTCAAAAATGAGTTTTCAGTGTGCAAAATCATATTCTCTATACCATACACATAAAGACGATTTTCTGAAGAAAAAAAGAGCAACCAAAGGTCAAGCATCGATCACGATTCCATAGAAGACACCGTGTAATTCCTATACTCTTGTAATCATTTAATTTTTGGTATCGTTCGGTAAAACGTTTAGTTTACCTTGGTTATTTGATCACGCTTGTATAATTACAATGGTTATGGGCTAATACCTTAGGGTATTAGCTATCTTAATGAAGATTTAATGTTTGGTTTGTTTTAAACTCGATTTATTGATTTATCGTTGAAAGTTTAATTATGTTTATCACATGATACTTGTCTACGTGTTTGAATATGTGACCTATCATTCAACTAGGTCTAGTTATGCCTAACAAGTGAACTAGATACTGGGATAGCTCACCATATCAAGTTTTATATTACTGGACCAATAGGATCACAAATAATGTTTTATCTTTGTCTTTAAATTATGAGCTTAGTTGGACCGACAGGTGACCCGTAATGTTTCAACAAGTATGTTCTTAATTAATTGATAAAGACTTGAACAATGAGCTACCAGTATATAAAATACCGTCAAACAGTAAGTGGGTAAAGTCCCGATGGGCTAGGGTTTAACAAGATCACCATTGCTTTAATCCCTAGATAGATTATAATTAAACTAAAAGGATGTTTATGCGTTTTGAATTGATTATTGTCACCATAAAACCTATGCCAGTCTCTCAGGCTGAAAACCCCTCATTACCATTAGAACTAGGTATAGCATAGGTTTAACAAGTAATTAGAATTAACTTAATTAGATTAATTAAAATACTGATAGAATATAAGGTTAACAACCTCGCTCTTAGTGTTCGACACCCTACTTACCACGAAACTCCACCCGATCGGGTACACTGCCCGTTAAAGTGTTGTTTTAGGATAAATAGGCTAAATATAAATTTAAAATTTGGTAATTAATAAATTGACCCTACACGACAGTACATCAAGTTTTTGGCACCGCTGTCGGGGATAGAAAAAGTTTAACCTTTAATTTTATTAGTATTACTAACCATTAGCTTAGAATAATTTAATTAGTGTAATTTAATTCTGTTTGTATTTAATCTAATTGTGTGATTGATTGTGCGTTTAAATTCCTGCATTATTTAATTATTTTCTAAGTATCATGTTCTGATAGATCAACTGATACGCCGTATCCATCAGTTGGATACGACGTATCAACCCTTCTACTCAGAACAACGTATTGATCTCTGCAGTCTAAACAACGTATCTGTTCTTCCAAACAATACGGCGTATTCTGTAACATCAATACGGCGTACTGACCTTCAGCAGACCGATACAGCGTATTCAAATTAATTAAATACGGCGTATTGATCATCTGATACAGTAGTAGAACTAAATTTGATTTTCGTGTTTAATTTTCTGTATTCTCTTCAAAGAGCCTATCCTACTGATTTATTATCCTCTGTTTCAAGAGTTGCATGACAAGGAGTTCCACTAAGGAACTAATTACACCTTTTGGAAACCCGGAAAGAGTATTTCGCTCAAAAAGGAGGCTTTTCGAGACACATGATCTTGTGGAGTCGAGTTCACCAGAGCTCGGTTTATTTTCTGACATCGAAGAACATTCAGAGGAAGAAACTACAGAAATTATGACAGAAACAATGGAGTAATACATGAGCAAGACCCGTGAAAAGTATGGGTCAGGAGTTGTTAGGCCTAAGATTAATGACAAAACTCACTTTGAATTAAAAGGGTAATTTCTCAAGGAACTTCGCGAAAATACTTTCAGCGGTTCAGAACATGAAGACGCAAACGAACACATCAAAAAAGTCCTTGAGATTGTTGACTTATTTCATATTCCAGAGGTGACTCAAGATCAAATAATGCTTTGAGTTTTTCCCATGTCCTTAACTGGAGCCGCAAGTCGTTGGCTCAGGAACGAACCATCAGGTTCGATTACAAACTGGGAAACCCTAAAAACGAAGTTTCTAAACAAGTACTACCTACCTGCTTGCACTGCAAAGAAAATGGAGGAGATTAACAACTTTCAGCAAGAACAAGACGAAAGCCTCTTCCGAGCTTGTGAAAGATTTAACGAACTCTTGATGAAATGTCTTCAAACTCTTTTTGACTATATGCTGGAGTATATCTTGTTTTTTACAATAGGCTTGATGTTCCCACTAGACAGATCCTTGACTCTAAAGGTGCCATTCCCACTAAAACTGTCGCTGATGCAAAAATAGCCATCTAAGAAATGGCCGAATACTCTCAGAAATGGCATAATGGAACATCCTCAAAAGCTAGAAGTACTGAAACTTTTGATGGACTAGCTTCTTTACAAGCCCAGCTCCACAACCTCGAGGGAGAAATTAAGAAAGTTAATGAGAAAGTATACGCTGCTCAGGTCAGATGCGAACTGTGCAAAGGATCACACTATACAAAGGACTAACCACTCAAAGAAGAAGGGAAGACTCTGTGATTAATTGTGTGTTTAAATTCCAGCATTATTTAATCGTTTTCAAAAGTACTCTGCTTCGTAGTCTGTTTCTTTGTTTCTGATTTCCAGCATAGGTTTATCATGGATAATCCAAACATCACTATGGAGGAATACATCAGACTTCAAGAAGAAAAAGCTCTAAGTCGCGATGAGACGTTTGATTGGCAAACTGCCACATACGGTAAGATGAAATACTGTGAAGATGAGGACGACTGCTTTACAAATTTCGAATCCAAATTCCCAGCAATAGTCCTAGATGATACATTAACATCTAGTGAAGCGCTCTCATGGAAACCCACGGTAAGTCCTCTTACCAATAACGAAATTGACTTTAAAATATCATTTGACGAATCCGACGATGAAGATTACATGGTAATTTTTGATGAAAATTAATTTTCTTATAAAATAATTTATGTTGATAATTTGAAAACGGATTCAAAAAATGAGAATGATAAAGTCAATATGCCATCGTCTCCATCACCAGAACCTACGATTAGTTATATTGACGGTTTAGACTTCTTTAAAGATTTTGAGAATGAATTCCCAGCCATCGCTTATAATAATGATCTAAAGTCTAAATCAGACCCATTAATTGAACCTTTCATAAGTTCTTGACATATCGATAAATTTGAAACATCATTGTCCGAATATGATGAAGAGGAACAAAACGTTTTATACTTTAATGATTCATTTCCTCTAGACGTAATTTTTCCCAATAATCTAAAAACAGACAAGAACAATGTTGATAATATCGATATAACACATCTTTCTAGAAGTAACGTAATAAACATTGATGTTAAAGGGTCAAATAAACTTCTGAGAAAAAATCACGATAAAATCAATAAAGTTTTCAATGAGAAATTCTTTATCATAACATTGAATGCTAATATCGTGAGTTAGAATTGTGTTAACAACTAGATGCCATTAAATCTCATTGAAATTTTATATGTGCCATTTGGCATCCCGTTCGACCCTAAGCGGTATTATAAGGATGGTGCTCACACAAGAATATTACGGATGCCAAGGTACGTTTTTCTTTACTCTTTTAAAAATCTTTGAAAAATTGGTCCCCACAAATGAATACGCCGTATTATGCAACACCTATATGCCGTATCAACCATTTTAAACTTACTTTGACTAAGTCAAACAATATTGTCCAATACGCCGTATTGGACAATTCCCTATACGACTTATCGAGCTGGGTATAAAAACCCAGCATATACGCCGGATTGTTCTTCACACACACACTTTTACTCTCATTTCAAACAAAAAATTACCGCGCCCTTAATCCCAAAAACCAATCCTTGTTTCTATACTTCTTAAGATCCTAATCGTAAGGTATGATTGCTCTACTCTTTTTTTTAATTAAGGTTAGAGTTTGATTTAGAATTAGGGTTTGCGATTTTACCCCTTATACCTATTATATGCCCCCTCATTGAGTTTTACAACATAGCTTATTGATTGACTACAGGCTCAAGATTTCAAAAACCTTTGCATGAAAAAGTGTTGAAATGTGAGAAGAAGCTGGTAAAGAGAAGGGAAAGAAAAAGTCTAACTTAAAGACTAGCTGAAAGAAAAGTGCTTACCGGAAGACAACCCGGTCATTTTTAATTGTTTGAATTGTAATTTTAATTGTTTTATTGAGCCTGTCTTCCCAGACACTCAATACAACGTATCAAACCTCTATGGATACGCCGTATCGAACCTGTCTGGATGTTATCAGTCTTTAATTTCTGCAAAACTTTAAAATATTTGTTTTTACAGGATGCAATACGGCGTATCCTTGGGTTTAGGATACGGCGTATTGACCTCCTGTACAGTGTGTTTAATTGTTTTCCTGCATTGTAACCATTGTATAACCTAGATAGAAATTACACTTTTGTCTTCTAAACTTTTATGCAAGACCTTTCTGTAAAGAAAATCGACGATATGGTATACTCTAAAAAAGACGTGTGTTGAACTCGTACGATCTTTCCGACGCCTCGTCAACACACTTTTTGCTCAAGAACTTAAATTGGAGAATCATCCCGAGCAACATATCAGGGGAGTTCCTCGTTCTAATTCTATTTCCCATTATCTTTAATTGCTTTATCTATACAATGAGGACGTTGTATAATTTAAGTGAGGGGATGGAGAATTAGAACGCCTACTTGTCCTTTCTTTTACAAATAATTTGCTATATGCTTAAATTAAGCCAAATTTAAAACTAGCATAACTTTTGTAAAAATTACTAGTTATATGACCTCGCGCACTATAACCCTTAATATCAAATTGTGAGACTTAAGCCTATTCCGTTTCCAAATATTTACTAAATATTCCACAAAAATTATGAGTGTGCCGGTGATGTAGTGGACTTTAGAACTTGGCTTTGTATATCACTCGAGACCACAACGATGAGTACTATGGACTTAGATGGAGAAACATTTTTAACTGGTAAATTTCTAGGAATACACCAATAAGCCTAAATATTGTAAAATTAACTAACTACACTGGTTAGTTAAATCCCGTGTAACCCTTTGCTTACTCTCACTATAAGAGTAAGATCCCCTAGAAAAAACCTGTTGAGCCATTCCTGTCTTTTTCTCACCAAATGTCTATTTCGTTACACCTTTACACCTTAGCCTACCTTGTAGATTAAGCCTACTTAATCAAAGTTTCTAGTTGCTTTTGTGTAAAGTTTTGTATTTCCTGAGTCAAAGTGAAATTTTCTATCTCTAGTTAGGTCGGGAAATTGCACAACGCAATGGGAAAATATGTAGCTCATGTATTTTGCTAATTTCGCGATTATGTATTATGTCTGAAGATGAAGTATTAAAGAACAAAAATTATCCGAATAAATTATGATTATGAAGACGGTGAAATTGCACCGAGAGTTATAAAAAAATGGAAAAATAAAAAATGCATCAAAAAAGAGGAGGATGATTGATAGTCGGTTCGCTAAACTTAAACCGATGAAATACTTAGAAGGATCGATTATTCGTTGATGTGTGGATAAAAATCAATGATGTATAGTTTTGTTTAAAGTGGCCGATATCACCACTTTTGTAAAAGTATGTAAAGTTTAGGATGATTGGGAAGTTAACCGTTATGGGAACGCCAACTTAGGTTGTCTTTGTCATTTTTGTGATCGAGGTGTTTGTATATATTTCGAGTCTTTATCATGTAACGGTCACGAAAAGTTACTAGCAACTACCTTATTTGTCCAAGCTTAATCTATTTGTTTTGTGAATTTTATTTAACAACATTTTACTTCCCTTTCCTAGCAATTAACCTTAGGTTTTACTCGAACGAGGTTGAGATTGAGTCACGCATGTCTATTCCGTCATTACGGCCATGTATGCGTGATTCAGCCACCTTGTTGGTTTATTACTTTTGGTGAAAGTTAGAAGATCCCAACCATATATCATTCTTCATCCGAACCCTTAGTTAAACTCGAATGAGGATATGATCGAATTATACATGTCTATTCCGTTGTTACGGCCGTGTATGTATGATTCAGCTGCCTTGTTGGTGTGGTACTATCGGTGAAAGATTGTTAGAATGATCAACCCTAAGCTTTATAAAAACCTAATTTACCTTTTGACTTGTTTCTCCTTAGCTCTAATGGTGGAGATGTGTATCCTTTCCAAGCATATGATACGAAAGTAATCACGACCGAGCAAATGAGCGTACCAATTAAATGTTACACCCTAGATTAGTTGAGTGATCTGAGTGTTTTCATTTTCATATTTCGTGAGGTGCTTGGTCTTGTACAGGTGATTAAAACAAAAGAAGTGCTTAAAAATCCTTAAGTTCGGTTGGGATACGTTTTCAATATAATCTAGAGTCTACTTGAGGACAAGTAGGATTCAAGTGGCGGGATATTTGATGACATCAAATAACGTTACATTTATAAAATCTTTTATCCTAAATAAATTACTCACTTTTATATAATTTTTGCAAGAATTGTTACTTAATTGCTTAAAGTTATAAATTACAGTAATTACGGAGTGATTTGTGAAGACATGCTAAAAGGCGCACTTTTTGGAGCTTAAACGATGATATTTAAAGATTGCTTATTATTTCCCAATACACCGTATCCAGAAAAGAATATATGGCATATCAGCGCCTGGACTTTACCAGAAAATGTGTATTCTCACTTCCCAATACGGCGTATCCATGTTTCTTCATACGCTGTATCCAGCTGAATAGACATTTAGAGATTTGGTGAATAATTATAATTTGGGAAGTTATATCTGACTGATTATAAACTTAGCGCGCACTCCAAGGAAAATAGCCTTATGCGCCATATTAACTTCATTTAATACGACGTCTCTAGTCTTTTTCAGACAATATAAATAGAAGACTCAAAAATGAGTTTTCAGTGTTCAAAACCATATTCTCTATACCATACACAAAAAAATGATTTTCTAAAGAAAATAAGAGAAACCAATAGTCAAGCATCAATCACGATTCCATAGAAGACACCGTGTAATTCCTATACTCTTGTAATCATTTAATTTTTGGTATCGTTCGGTAAAACGTTTATTTTACCTTGGTTATTTGATCACGCTTGTATAATTACAATGGTTATGGGCTAATACCCTAGGGTATTAGCCATCTTAATGCCATGGTACATTTGGGTCATTTTGTTTTCAGCTGCTAGAGACTTTCCACCATTGATTGCCTCTGTTGCTCCTGTATCTTCCTCACCGGCGTTGGTTTTGGATGATTCTTGTGTTGTTGAACGTGACCTCTCATGTCATGTCATGGGGCGTGTGAAAGATATTAAACTCCATTCCTAACCTATGGATTTCTATATAGCTAAGGAAGGATTTGACATGTGAAGCTGTCATATTTAAGGTGGGTTATGGTGTATGATAAATTGGATAACGAGGGTTCTAACAAAAGTTTTTGGATCATGTATGGCGTTAAACTCTTGTTCAGTACGCTTCTTAATGCCTATAATGATTTTGTTAGTGATGAACGTGTTGTTTGGGTGGACATTGAAGGTATCCCACTTCATGTTTTGTCTCGAGAAACTTTGCCAAGATGGTAACAAATGTGGCGAGACTTTGGATATCGACGTATAATTTTTGCTCCCTTTTGGCTCGAAAGCGGTTGTGCATCTTAACAAAACAACCAGAATCTATTATTGGAGAAAATTCAAGTTGATTTTAAAGGCAGGTGTTTTGTGGCTTCGGCGAAGGAACTATTTTTACTTGGAATCCGAGTTTTCTTGAACCTAAGGAGTCCTGTTTATACCTTCGACGACGAATCAAAGCAGGGCTGCTAAAATTCTTAATGATGGGGCGCAAGAATAGTGATGTCGAGTCAGATGATGAATGTAATGTGGATGGTGTTTCCGAGACAATTTTCAGTGATAATGTGGATGAATGTAATGTTGATGGTCATGGTAAGGAGACGGACAAACATCAATCAGAGGATCCGTTTGGTTTCTTTATATTTATTGAATAACTTCCCGCTAAAGCTTCGGAGAGGCGTGTACCTCTTTATCACCACCCCACCCCATCCAATCCTCCTGGTTTACCCCTAATAACTTCTGTGACGCAACTGCTAATGTTGGTAAGATTTGTGAATATGTGTCCCTACTAATGGAGAAGGACAATGGTGAATATGCCTAGGGTGGATGCTAAGTTATGGACCATTCATAGGAGGTCCATGATTCCTAGCTAATGGAGATCGTTTCTTCCTTTTTCACATAAAGTTTCAAACGGTGTGCTCATTTCTTGACATTTTGGATGAACATGGTTCATGGTTGGACATTCTCTGGTGTTATAATTTGGATGGGGTGTTTAGAAAGATATGGGAAGACGCATTATTGGGCTCACAAGGAAGGGGAAAAAAAAAAAGGAAGATGGTTTTTAAATGTAATATTCCTTTCTCTCAATATTCAAGAGATCTTGGGCACAAGACGAAAAAAAAGTGGGTTAAGGAGTTAAATTGTAAGCATAGTGAATCATTTTTTACGTTAGCAAAAGACAAAGATGGATTTAATAGTCTCATATGGACGTAAAGTCCCTATGGGGAAATTCAAACTTATGATTTTGTGCCAGTGGACTCATTAGGGAATTCTGGGTGGTATTCTTTGTATTTGGGAGGCTTCTATCTTCAAGAAAGATGGCGCTACTATTTCTGATAATTTTATAGCTATTTACGGCACATGGTTACCTCGTAATGTCAAGATTCTTTTGGTGGCGGTTTACGCTCCTCAACAGCCTGGGAGCAAAAGGGCTCTTTGGGATTTTTTATCTAATCTTGTACGGAGATGGAACGGCGAAGCTATTATAATGGGTGACTTTAATGACGTTCGGACTATGGATGAAAGACTTGGTTTCGTCTTTCAATGTTTCTAGTGCACGTTGTTTTGATCGGTTTATTGTGTCTTCTGGTCTTGTGGATGTCAAGTTGGAAGGGTACTCGTTTACTTGGTCGCATCCCTCAGCCTCCAAAATGAGTAAATTAGATCGCTTTCTTGTTACGGAAGGTATTATCTCGCTTTATCCGTCTATTTCAGCTTTGTGTCTTGACCGTCACTTGTCCGATCATCGTCCTATTCTTTTGAGGGAAGTTTTGTCTGATTTTGGTCCGAAACGCTCCCGTTTCGTGTTTCTATCAATCATGGTTAAGAATGGAGGTTTTGATTCGATGGTGGAGCATGCGTGGTTGTCTTTTTCGCATTCTGATTCCAATGCTATGGTTAGGTTCAAGAAGAAATTGCAAGACCTTAAGTCTATTATTCGTTTATGGGTTAAAGATAAAAAGTTTCATCTTCATAACGCAAAGAATTCCCTACAGAATGATTTGATCTCTATTGATAAAGACTTGGAAAGGGGAAACGTTTCTGATGACATCCTTCTCAATCGGATGGATCTAAACCGACGGCTGCAAGATATTAAACTTTTGGAGGTTAAGGATCTGGTTCAAAAAATCTAAATCAATGGCTATCGGAAGGAGATGAGAATTTCTAAAATTTCTTTCAATGGTATTCATAAATAAGAAAAGGTCCAGTTGTCGAATCGTGGTGGTTATTCCCGTTGAGTGGCACTTGGTGTACGATCCGAGTAAATTGTGAAGGAGGCATTTATGAATCCTTTGAAGGTCGATTTCACAACCGGGTCATGATCGTCTCAACTTAATGCTCCTTTTTCATAAGCTTTATATATCTAGGATCAGGTGGATGAGTCTGGATAGGCCATATCCGAAGGGACGAAATTCGTAGGGCAGTTTGGAACTGTGGCGAGAATAAGTCCTCCTGTGCTCCCGATGGCATATACGTTTTAATTTTTTAGAAAGTATTGGAGGTATTGTCGGAGCGGATTTTTTGCGATGCGGGTCGACATTTTTTTAAGTCTGGTACGTTTCCAAGGGGTGTACTCGTCTTTCATCGCCTTAATTCCAAAAGTTAAATGATGCCTAAGTTCGTTAAGGATTTTTGGCCTATCAGTATGATTGGATGCGTTATAAGGTGATCACGAAAGTCTTAGCAATCGTAGTGAGCTACGTTATAATCCTATATAGTTTCCGAGACTCAATCGGTCCCGTTTGTTGCTAATAGACAAATATTTGGACGGTCCTTTTATCTTAAATGAGATGTTAAACTGGTGTAAGAGAAAAAGAAAGCAAGCTATTTTTTAAGGTTTATTTTGTCTAAGGCGTATGATTCGGTCGTGGGATATCTCTTTGGATATTCTCATGCGTTTGGGTTTGGGCCGAATTGGTGTAGGTGGATCCGTGGTACTTTTACTTCCTCCATGGCTTCCATATTGGTTAATGGTAGCCCAACGTCCGAGTTCCCTTTTTGTTGTGGGTTGAAACAAGGTGATCCGTTGGCCCCTTATCTTTTCATTCTTATTATGGAGTTCCGTAATATCCTCCTTTCTCCCGAGTTGTTGATGATGGCTGTTTAAAGTTTTAATTGCATGGCCTCGTTAATATTACTCATCTTTTTTAAGCTGACGATGCCATGTTCATTGGAGAGTGGTCCGAACAAAACTTACATAATATTGTTAAAGTTCTTAATTGCTTCCATCTTGCGTCGGGTCTTAAGATCAACATTGCTAAGAGCCAAGTCTTGGGTGCGGGTTTCCAAAATGTTGTTGTGCAGGCGGCCGAATAGATCGGGTAGTGCCATATTTTGTAAACACTCCCTTTTCGTTATCTTGGTGTGACGGTTGGGGAGTGTATGTCTCGGAAGTCGGCTTGGGTTGGCTTGGTGAACAAACTCCAAGCCCGGTTATCTAAATGGAAGGTTAAAACCCTTTCCATAGGCGGCAGATTGACCCTTCTTAAATCCGTTCTTGGGGCCTCTCCAATTTATTATATGTCAATCTTTAAGGTTCCAAAAGGCGTGTTGAAGACTATAGAATCTAACCGTATAAAGTTCTTCTAACGGTGTTTGATCTTCGGATAGAAAGATTTCGTGGGTAGCTTGGGACAATGTCTTAGCGTCCAAACTGAACGGTGGTCTTGGTGTCTCAAGTTTCTTCGCGTTGAATCGTGCTCTTTTGTTGAAGTGGGTGTGGCGCTTCATTTCTGGCGATGGCTCTTTATGGTGTAAAGTTATTCAAGCGATTTATGGCTCAAAGTTTGATCTTCATGTGACCGATCAACCCTCGATTTGGTGCTCATTTTTATGTGGAAGTAAAATCTTTGAAAGATTCTGTTTTTGATTTTTTCTTCCATTGTAAAGGAAGCGGATTGGGGACGGGTCTTGTACTAGTTTTTGGTATGATATATGGTTAGCTGATGCCCCTCTTTGTGTTCAGTTTCCCCGTTTGTTTGCTCTCGAATTGGATAAGGAGATTGTGGTGGCTAATAAAATGGGAGCTTCTTCGGTCTCAGCTTCTTTTCGCCGGGACGTGCGTGATGGAGCTGAGCGGCAGCAGTGGGATGACCTTTCTTCAATTATGAACTCGGTTGTCCTCTCGTCTTCCAAAGATAGGTGGACTTGTGATTTGTCGGGAGATGGAGAGTTCAAGGTTAAAGTCATCAGAAACTTTATTGATGACTTGTTTCTCCCCTCGACGATGTTGCAACGAGATGGTAAAATTCAATTCCCATTAAAGTTAATGGATTTTTCTGGCTGCTCAGACGTGATAGGTTACTACTAGAGTCAATCTTAGCCGTAGATGTGTTTTGTTGGATTCCCATCTGTGTCCTCTTTGTAATGCTGCTATGGAGGATGTTCAGCATGTTTTCTTTCGATGTGACGTGGCTCGGGTTGTTCTTCGTAAAATTTGCGTTGTGGATTTGGATTGGCAGGAGATTTGTTCTTTCTCGGATTGGGATGCTTGGTTCTTATCCTTTCGACTTTCTTCTCGTCTCAAGTCTATTTTAGAAGGTGTTTTTTATGTTGCTTGGTGGCGGATTTGGAGGCTTCGAAATCAGTTGGTCTTTGACGCTTCGCCTCCTAATCGTTCGACGATTTTTGATAACATTGTTTCTTGGTCCTTTTTATGGTGTTCTAGTAGATGTAATAGGGTTTTTTCTTGGGAGTATTGGTTAAAAAACCCCTATCTTATTTCTTTGTAATGTCTTTCTAGCTCCTTGCTAGTTTTTTTTAATAAAGTTGCCGTTCAAAAAAAAAGGATTCAAGTGGGGGGATATTTGATGACATCAAATAACGTCACATTTATACCATCATTTATGTAACAACCGGTGATTTTCAGACCTTTAAATGACTATTTTACCCTTTTACTTTTTGGGTCTGACTTGACTTTGACCCTTTTGACCTTTTATTGTCAACAAAAACCGATAATCATGTAACCGGTAATTTTTTTAACTCATTTAAATAATAAATCATATTTATTTTTTACACATCTCTCACTTACGAATTTATTTTTCAAACTTATTTGATTTAAAAATGACAACGACGAGTACCGACACAAAAAAAATAATTAAATTATATTTAGTTATTACTTTTTATTTAATAAATTATTTCATTTTTGTTCAAAAGCGTTTATTTAAAAACGCAAATATTCGGGTTAAAAAGTTATTTTTTTTACTTTCGGACAAGGCAATAAACCGAATAAATTAACAATATTTTTAAATAATGTTAATAAAATATATTTTGAAATAACTATCAAGTAAATACACATTTTTTATCATAAAAATGATTTGTGAAGAAAATAATGGCGTCAAGTTTCCGCATTCTGAATTATCCGTAAGTTCGCTCAAATGATCCCCGAACTCAATATTTTATAAATTCTCAATATTCACGTTTGGTCCCTGGGAAATATTACACTCTTAACCCTAGACTATTGTAACTTGCCATTTTTTTATAACTTTTATATATATATAAAATTTATACACATTTTCATTCATTTACAAAAATTACAAACACACACACTCTCCCTCTCTTCTCTCCCATGTCCGGCAGCCCCCCCTCGAAACTACACGTGAACTAGAACCATCAACGGGTTCCGCCACCCACCACCCACGCCACCACGCCGCCGCCGCCGGCGGACATTTCCGGCCGAAACCAAAAATGCTTCTCATCCTCCGATCTATCTGATCCCCACACCCACGCGCCGCCCACCCCCCCTCCGACAGCCACAGCCGGCCATCCTCTCCGTCACCACCATCCACCGCTGCCGCCTTCACCCACGATACCACCACGCCACTGCCACAGCCATCGCGACACCACCCTATCACCACCACAGCCCGCACCACAACGGTGCGTTCTGTTTGGGGTTTGTCACAAGAAAGTGGTGCGTTTGGTGGGGCAGCCACCACCATAAGGGCGCGTTTGGTTTAACGACAGACCCATCCGAGGTGTTTGTTTTACTGTGTAACAAACCAAAGGGGTGTGTTGGGTTTGACCGAGTATCAAAAAGGGTCCGTTGGGGTTCTCTTGCACCATATGGGGTGCGTTTGGTTCGGGTCAGCCACCCAATTAGGGTGCGTTTGGCTGTGACAGCCCACAAGGGTGCGTTTGGTTGTTAACAGCCGCACAAGGGTGCGTTTGGTTTTGTATAAAACACATTAGGGTGCGTTTGGTGGATATGGAAACAATTAGGGTGCGTTTGGTTCTGTTTTCTCAGCTAAATAGGGTGCGTTTGTTTCACTGTAAAACTGCCAAACCAGGGTGTTTGGTTTGCTTGTTATTTTCTTTTTATAAGGGCGTTTGGATTTACATATAAAACTGCCCAACTAGGGCGTTTGGATCTGCGTATTAGAGCCTAATAGGGGCGTTTGTTTTTATGGATAACAACCTTATGGGGGTGTTTGGTACAACCGCCCCATAAGGGGTGCGTTTGGTTTTGCTTATATTTAATATTTGGTTTGACCTCGCCTAGATATATATTAAGACATTCGAATATTTTGAAACATGGATTGATTAAAAAGGGAAAACATTGAATTTTATAAACATGGATAACGTAGTACAAACAAATAGGTCATGCCGAAATTTATAAAAATTTATATACTTAGTATTTTCGCTACTAAGTTCTATAATCTTTGAAAACCGATAAAAAGAATTAAGTTATGGTTTAAAGATATTTTATATATATTTATACAATAAACCAGTAAATAAACGAAAACTATACTTTTATGAACAAGGCAACTAGTTTAGTTAAAACGCGGAGCGAAATTATAAATTATAAAATATTATTTTATAATTTCGACTAATGGATAAAATAATAAGTTTTGTAAAAACTTTAAATACATCATTTACTTAATTAGTAACTTTAAAACGTACGTTTTCTTTCATATAAGAACTTTTATTCATTTATTTAAGTAGAGATTTCCTAAGACGTGTCGAATTATTTTGTTTAATTATTTTTATCCCATTCTTTATATAATACTTGTAAAGTATTATATACTTCGATTTATTCTTTTAAATGCTTGTCTTTATTATATAATTCAACGTATGAATTATATAATCGTTCATTTTCCTATGTGATATGTACGGAACATATTACATATTTTGCGTTTGCTTTTCAATTTATTTATTTAACCAACCACCAAACTCCTACAACTTGAAACCTCAATCCTTTATCAACGTGTCGCGTTGATGTACCCATCCATCGAAAAACCCAAACTCATCATCCTAGGCTAGTGAGTCTTAGCCGTTAAGATAAACCGTAACTTCTTGATCGAGCTGCTTCGTCTTCCGGTTGTGTTGTGCATATTAGATGCCTATCTGTCAATCGTTCTTCAACATCAAGGTGAGTTCATAGCCCCACCTTTTCTCTTTTAATGGTTTTCTTAAACTGTTTTCGGGGTGAGAATACGTGCTCGTTTTACTACATAAACTTATTGATTTCTATACGTAAGCGTTACATGATTATTTTTACATAAAGCCTTGATTGTTTACTCAAGATTTTGAGATCGTGAATACCTATATTTGAAACCGTGAATTTTAGACATGATTGTTTTACTACGGACACAAGTGTTTACAAAGTGTATGCTATCCAAATTACTGTATGAATATTATTGCTAAGTTACCTTATTGCCGTGAAGTCCCTATTTATCATGAACCGTTAATTGCTATTGTAGTAAGCGCGAGTGTTGTGGATAGATCTATCGGGACTGACAATCCCCACCTTTCCTTGGGTCACTAGTTTGATCAAGGTGCATTTAACACTGAGAGGTGTTAGGTTGTTGGCAAGCATCCTATATTCTGATTGGGGCACAAATCTAGTTAAGGCTTCGGGGTCATGAGCTTAGTGCAATAATACCTATTACGGACTATGGAATGCATACATAGTCTGATAATACATGTTTTGGACTTCAGAATATGTACTTAGTCCACCATTACTTAAGTCTCATGGTCTACTTTTAAATACTTCCTGATTTATTGAATCACTACTTGGATTTTGGAAATAATACTTTGAATGTTGAAACGCTACTTTTCTTCTAAAATATTACTTAAATTATTTCAACACTGTTTTTTCTTAAACCTATGAATTCACCAACATTATTGTTGACGTTTTAGCATGTAATTTTAGGTTACGAGTCGCGCAGATATATATTTTTTGAAGCATAATAACATGAGTACTAATAGACTAACGTTAGAAATGTTGTTTCTAATACATTATAAATGGAACCTATTTAACTCTGACATTTTTACTAAATTAAATGTGACATTTTATTGAACGTCTCTTTTGAGGTCATTTTCTGTAACTTGTACTTTGTGACTTGAAGTCGCACCCTAATGTTACTATTCCGCTGCCGTCTGATTTTGGGGGTGTGAGAATTTATCCAGAATAAGTTACCCATTTTTATATAATTATTGCAAGAATTTGTACTTAATTGCTTAAAAGTGTTATTTATAGTAATTAAGGAGTGATTTGTGAAGACATGCTAAAAAGCGCATATTTTGGAGCTAAAACAAAGATATTTGAAGATTGCATTATTCTGACCAATACGCCGTATCCACGAAAAGAGATACGGCGTATCAGCGCCTGAACTTCACAAGAAAAAATGTATTCTCACTTCCCAATACGGCATATCCACGTTTACCTATACGTCGTATCCAACAAGATAACTATTAATAGATTTGGCGAATAAATTATTTTGGGAAGATATTTCTGAGTGATTATAAACTTTGCGCGCACTCCAAGGGATACACCCCAATACGTTGTATTGGCGTATCTACGCTTTTTCAGAGACTATAAATAGAAGACTCAAAAAGCGAGTTTTCAGTGTGCAAAATCATATTCTTCATACCATACACATAAAAGACGATTTTCTGAAGAACAAAAGAGCAACAAAGGTCAAGCATCGATCACGATTCCATAGAAGACACCGTGTAATTCTTATACTCTTGTAATCATTTAATTTTTGGTATCGTTCGGTAAAACGTTTAGTTTACCTTGGTTAATTGATCACGCTTGTATAATTACAATGGTTATTGGGTATTAGCCCTCTTAATGAAGATTTAATGTTTGGTTTGTTTTAAAATCGATTTTCTTAATTTATCGTTGAGAGTTTAATTATGTTTATCACATGATACTTATCTACGTGTTTGAATATGCGACCTATCATTCAACTGGGTCTAGTTACGTCTAACATGCGAGCTAGATACTGAGATAGCTCTCCATATCGTGTTTTATATTACTGGACCAATAGGATCACAAATAACGTTCTGTCTTTGTCTTTAAATTAAGCGCTTAGTTGGATCGACAGGTGACCCGTAATGTTTCAACAAGTATGTTCTTGGTTAATTGATAAAGATTTGAATAGTGGACTACCAGTATATAAAATACCATCAAACAGTAAGTGGGTAAAGTCCTGATGGGCTAGGGTTTATCAAGATCACCATTGCTTTAATCCCTAGATAAATTATAATTAAAATAAAAGGATGCTTTATGTGGATACGTTAATTGTGACATGATTTAACGTGTCTAGGTCTTAGGATGATGTCCCGCCTAAGTCTTAAGAATGATATGCCGCTTCGAGATAAGAAATTATTGCACTAAATAAACAAACCAACATTTAATCGGATTTAATATGGCTAATACAGTTTTCTATCATTTGGCTTGTACCGCTCTTTTATCTTCTGATTGTTTTCTTGCATGTTTATTGTGTTTAGAATTGATTATTGTCACCATAAAACTTGTGCCGGTCTCTCAGGCTGAAAACTCCCCATTACCATTAGAACTAGGTTTAGCATAGGGTTAACAAGTAATTAGAATTACCTTAATTAGATTAATTAAAATAATGATAGAATATAAGGTTAATGACCTCGCTCTTAGTGTTCGACATCCTACTTACCACGAAACTCCACCCGATCGGGTACACTGCCCGTTAAAGTGTTGTTTTAGGATAAGTCGGCTAAATATAAATTTAAAACTTGGTAATCAATAAATTGACCCTACACGACAGCACATGAATGGTGTTCTAAGAATTGAACCCTTCAACCCATTTGAATACCTGAAGAAAAAATGCAAAAAAGTTTTCAAACACTTAAATGATCATGACACTATATAAGCCATGTGTCCATATCCAATTCATAAATGTTGTAGGTACTAAAAGTCTAGAGCTCCCTGAAGCGGAAAAACCTCAACATTCATATAGGTGGTTCCTCTTTATTCATGCTCCTGCTAAACACTTTTTTAAAGAAATTAACCATTAAGAAGTAAAGTCTTCATCCTCCTTTTTCAGCAGGTTCCAAGCACATCCTTGAGATAATTGTAAAACATGTGCTTCAGTCTACTGAACAATCAACTTTCCACATTGAACTCAGCTCCTAAGCTTCCTCATGAGGGAGTTAGATGTCCTAGCATTCAGTGACTAAGTTGAACTTTAAACCCATCCCTTTAGTAGAATTTAAAACCAAGTCTCTAGCCAGTCCCTTCATCAAGTGATCAGCTAAGTTTTGTTGAGATCTCACAAAGTCTATAGATACCACCCCATTCATGATGAGCTCACGAATCATGCTATACCTGACACCTATATAAGCATTCATGATGAGCTCACGAATCATTCATGATGAGCTCACAAACTCTATATAAGCATTTGCCAACGTAGCAGCACTATCACATCGGATAGATATAGGTGCTATAGGTTTAGACTACAATGGAATCTTAAGGATCAGGTTTCTCAACCATTCAACTTCCTTACCAACAACTACTAAAGCCACGAATTCATATTCCATTATTGAGCTGGTGATGCAAGTTTGCTTCTTGGACGCCCAAGAAATTGCACCTCCACCAAGTAAGAATACCCAGCCACTGGTAGACGAATTGTCTTCAGTATTGTTGATCCAGCTTGCATCAGTGTATCCTTCTAAAACTAAAGGATAACTAGTATATGTCAAACTATAATCCATAGTTTTCTTCAAATACTTCAATACCCTCTTCAAATACTTCATAGTTTTCTGAATTGCTTGTTAGTGTTGAGTACTAGGATTACTAGTGTACCTACTTAGTTTACTAATTGCAAATGCAATATTAGGCCTTGTACAAGTCATGGCATACATCAGGCAGCCAATCACCCTAGAATACTCAAGTTGAGATACAGCCTGACCATTATTGGGCACCAGCTTCTCACTTGTATCCATAGGAATACTCACTGGAGTATAATCTAGGTAATTAATTTTTTTTAGTACCTTCTCAATATAATAAGCTTGAGAAATTGCTATTCTATTACTTTCATGTTTAATCTTTATACCAAGGATAAAACCAGCCTACCCTATGTCCTTCATGGAGAACCTTGATGACAAAAATTATTTTGTCAGGTCAACCTGAACTTGGTCAGTGCCAAAGATCAACATATCATCAACATATATACAAATGATGACTCCTTTACCAGATTCATCAAATTTGCTATACACACATTTATCAGCTTGGTTAAGTAAATAACCACCAGACAAAACCACTTCATCAAACTTTTGATGCCATTGCTTAGGTGCCTGCTTCAGTCCATATAAGGACTTAATAAGTTTACACACCTTGTTTTCATTGCCATGCATGATGAAGCCCTGAGGTTGGTTCATATAAACCTCCTCATCCAATTCACCATTCAAGAATGATGTCTTCACATCCATCTAATAAATAATCAGGTTGTGAGTTGATGCCAAAGCAATCAGCAGTCTTATAGTACTGATACGTGCCACTGGAGCATAAGTATCAAGGTAGTCTATCCCTGACTTTTATATAAAGCCTTGAATGACTAGTCTAGCCTTGAACTTTTCAGTAGTTCCATCTACCTTCAGTGTTGTTTCCCATGATGGAATCCATCTCATCATTGATTGCTTCTTTCCAGAAAGCAACATCCTGAGACTTCATTGCTTCATCAAATGTCTTGGATTCATCCTTAACATTAAAGCAATAAGAGACATCATCTCTTATTCCTTCAATTAAGTATAATTGAAATTTAGGTCCAAAATCCTTTGGGGTCCTGTTCTTTTTGCTCTTTCTATGCTCAGGTTCAGGTTGTTGAACCACAACCTCCTCAGTGACCTCTTTTCAAGGACTACTAAACAATTAATGTCTTTCATTCCATTATCAAGGACCTCTACTTAGTCCAAAGGGACTGAGAGAATCTATTCTCATCAAAGATAGCATCCTACGATTTAGTTATTAAGTTAATTAATATTGATTCATTAGGTTCAATGACATAGAACCTAAAAGCCTTGGAATGCTCATCATATCCAACAAAAGATCATTCAATGCTCTTCCACCTAAATTTTTTCAGCTTTGGATCAGGAGTCTGACAACTTCCTACAACCCAAACCTTAGTAGTTTAAGTTTGGTTTCCTTTTAGCCATATTTCATATGGGGTTAACAAGTTGTCCTTTTATTATGAACCCTATTTAAGAAATAGCAAGTTGTTAACATAGCTTTACCCCAAAACCCTTGACTCGGTCCTGAGTAGGACAACATGGAATTAACCATTTCTTTTAGTACTTTTTTTCCTTTCAGGTTTACCATTGTTTTAAGGAGTATAAAGAGATGTCGTTTCAAGGATAATACCAACATACTAAAAATACCAAGTATCAATGTACTCACCTCCCTTATCAAACCTGAATCATTTGATCAGGGACCCTTGCTGTAATTCAACTTCAGTTTTGAATACTTTGAATTTATCTAATGCTTCATCCCTAGCATGTAATAAATAAACATAGCAAAACCTAGAAGCATCATCAATAAATGTCACAAAGTATTTCTTATTCGCTAATGAGGGAGTTGTCACACCCCCAAACAGGCTGGACAGGAATTATAATTAATACGTGCCCCGAGGGTGTGACGTCAATGATTCATCACGCAATGATCAAGGGAAACGACCAACTACTGGCATTTTGAAAACAATCATACTCAGTGCATTGATTTTAAAATAAATAGTCTTACAAACCGTTCAAATATAATTAAAAGAGTTGCGGAAGCATAAGTAAATTGTAGCGGAAGCAAAATTAGTTTTGACAAATGACAACGAGTATGAAACTAAATTAGTCCTTAAAATCATTGAAGTTACATACAATAAAGACTCCAAATAAGAATCTTGAACTAGAATCCAAAGCCTAAGGCACTAAAAACATTGCGTTTAAAAACATCAACAAAGTTGTGAATTCATAGGTTTAGTTTAAATGTAGTAAGGTGGACTACAAGATTTCCAAAACGCCATGTGGACAATTATAACTTATACCTTTCACTAAACTTATAGTTGCACTAAGCTCATGACACCGAGCTCAATAGGTATGAACATTTAATTATGCCAAGAAAGTGCTTGCCCTACAGTATTTTTGGACCAGATCACCTAAATGAAAATCTGACATGTTATACCTCCGTTAGTTCGGTAATCCCGCAACAGAAAGTGCACATACCTGGACGGGGATAATCAGTCCTTATAGATCTATTTATAACACTCATGCTTACTTAACTAAAGGTCAGTCAAGAAATTAATGGTTCATGATAATTTGGGCAATAGTGGTCCGACCTACTTAGGCAAAACGTAAAAATGAAAATCTCACATAAAGTTACTTATGTCCCCATTTTTTGAAAGCAACAAGTTCCACCCCAAAGTTATAAAACTTAATAAAGTTAGTAGAAAGGTTCCGCTAAAAACTCACTTTAAGCAATATGAAGTGAATGATTATCACGTAAACGAAGAACGATACACAATCCTAGCCGCGACCTAAGGGATGACGCGTCTTAGGAAAAAGTAGAATGTACGAAACCAACTACGAAACGCTTATAAGAGAAAGAGACATCCGAAGTGTGTTTTTGTGTTTTAGTTTATTTAATAAAAACATAACTAAATTAAATTATAAAGTCAATCATTAAGTCTTGTCGTTAATTCAAAAGTAAACCATTTAAGAAAGTTTCATTTAAGGAAGTGTTAAGATTATTTGGACGTTAATAACCGTCCTCTATATTTTTAAAGTTCAAAGATTTTCCATAAACCACTACTAAACCTTAACGCTTTAATTTCCAAGTCCTCACTCTAATAAATGCCCAAAAGTTACTATTTTTAGATAGTTTTTCGTTTTAAAACCCCGACTTCACAGAAAATAGTTTTATGACTTTTTAATGTACCTCTTAATATTACTAGTGTATACTATATATTTTTGTCAACTGTATTAAAGTTTAAACATGTCCGAAAGTGTCTGAAACCTCACTTTTATATTCCAATCAGCAACTAGATTTTTACAAGTTTGCCGAAAAATGTTTTTAACTTCAAACGGCCATAACTTGGTCGTTTTAAGTCAGTTTTTAGCGTTTTTATATCGGAACGACCGGAGAATCATTAACTATCATAATCTTAGACTTTTAATACTTTAAAACATTTTTAATCAACCCTTAACCCTATTTTCAATTTCAAACAGCAACCAATATATATCAAAACTCTTTCAAAAATCTATCCAAACTTCACAATAGTGCTTAGTCTAATCCTAATCCTCATTCACTACTAATCCAACATCAAAACCACACTTACAACTATTCTAATCCCATCCTCAACATTGTTGCAACACACTTTTCATCTTAACTTCACCTCAATTACAAAATTATTTAACATACTACTTTCATTTCAACAAAAATTAACAAGATTTTATTTCACTTTCATTTTTAAAAGATTCACAAACACATGGAGTCTTAAACCTTGAATAAGAATTCAAGAACAAAAGAGAAATCAAAGAAAGGATCAAGAGTTTACTTACAAGATGAGAAGAATAAGCTAGAAACACAAGATCTAAACTATATAACCCTAGATCTTGAAAAACCAATGAAAACCCTTGAACCTTAACTTTGATCTTGAATATAAACCCTTTAAGTCAACACACCAACACTTCAAAATACCTTAGATAACCCTTACTAACAACCTAGAACACTTGTATCTTGCTAGGAATCAACGAAAACTAAACCCCTATAAGGGTGTTTTGGTCTGTGAGCTTTAAAAGATGGAGAAGGGGAAAGAAGAATTTTTTGGAGGGTTGAATGAATGAGTGAAACCCTAAAGTGTGGAAATGCTTGGTATTTATAAGAAAACTTAAGGGTTTAGGGTATCCCTTGGTTCAAGCCAAGTGTCTTGAATCACACCCTTAGGGTCCAAGTGGTTTGTAGGTTTTGGGAGCCAAGAAGGGACCAAGAAGAATTTTCTTCTAGCCATTTGGAAATAAAATGAATGAATCCTTTTAGTTGCTAGTGGATTAGTGGTCCTCACCATGCAAATAGATAAGAGTGGCATACGAGATCACAAGTTCTTGTTCTTATTTTAGGCACAAATCAAGAACCATTCGCTTCTAAGTGTTTGTGTAATATGTGTGTTTTCCATGCAGTTATAATCTCCTATTTATAGGGGATATACTCAAACCCTATTCAATAGAATTATGAGATATTAATGGCTCATTAATTTGTCCCTAACTAACCTCCATAATTGTAAGGATTAGTGGTTACACAACCAATTTAAACATGGTCATTAATGCAGTCAAACTGCCACTTGAATAGGTCAAAGCTGTTACAAGTTAGTTGAATTCATTCCAGCTAGGTCAATCCTTTAGTGTCCTGAACACTCAACTAGCTCTCTAAAGAGCATACCCATTGAAGGTTTAAACTGAAAAGACTCACTGATGAGTTAACCCACTAAGAATAAATCCTCCATGGATTACTCCCTAATGGTGACCTTCAGCTTACTACTTAGGGAGTACAGAACTGAAGCCATCAGATTGATGTATACCATTCGGTTCAGAGTTGTACTCACTAAAGAGTGAACTCACTGAACTTATCAGTGACTTAAATTCCCTTTTACCACTATCAAATTCAGGGTGTTCAGTAACCTATGTGAGTACACTCCGTACCTGCAGTCCTATTACCCAGTATGAACTGAACCCACAATTGAACTAAATTTCTAACAATCCTCTCAAATTTAGTAGAATTCCTTTGCATGAAAATTAAACATTAAACAAAACAAGTGCATAAATGAAAATATCTTGAGGATTGAATTTCCATCTTAGTACATTACACGTTCAAATATTCGAGAATCATGGTGTTCTAAGAATTAAACCCTTCAATCCATTTGAATACCTGAAGATAAAATACACAAAAGTTTTCAAACATTTAAATGATCATGACACTGTACAAGCCAAGTGTCCATATCCAATTCATACATGTTGTAGGAGCTAAAAGTCTAGAGCTCCCTGAAGCGGCAAAACCTCAACATTAATATAGGTGGTTCCTCTTTATTCATGCTCCTGCTAAACACTTTTTCAAATAAATTAACCATTAAGAAGTAAAGTCTCCATCCTCCTTTTTTAGCAGGTTCCAAGCACATCCTTGGGATGATTGTAAAACATGTACTTTAGTCCACTGAATATTCATCTTTCCACATTGAACTCAGCTCCCAAGCTTCCTCATAAGGGAGTTGGGTGTCCTAGCATTCAGTGACTAAATTGGACTTTAAACCTATCCCTTTAACAGAATTTAAAACCAAGTCTCTAGCCAGTCCCTTCGTCAAGTGATCAGCTAAGTGTTGTTGAGATCTCACAAACTCTATAGATACCACCCCATTCATGATGAGCTCACGAATCATGCTATGCCTGACACCTAAGTGTCTAGACTTCCCATTGAACATTTGGCTATAAACATTTGTCAATGTAGCAGCACTATCACATCGGATAGATATAGGTGATATAGGTTTAGACCACAATAGAATCTTAAGGATCAGGTTTCTCAACCATTCAGCTTCCTTACCAGCAGCTGCTAAAGCCACAAATTCAGATTCCATTATTAAGCTGGTGATGCAAGTTTGCTTCTTGGACGCCTAAGAAATTCTACCTCCACCAAGTAAGAATACCCAGCCACTGATAGACGAATTGTTTTTAGTATTGTTGATCCAGCTTGCATTAGTGTATCCTTCTAAAACTGAAGGATAACCAGTATATGTCAAACTATAATCCATAGTTTTCTTCAAATACTTCAATACCCTCTTAATTGCTTGCCAGTGTTAAGTACTAGGATTAATAGTGTACCTACTCAGTTTACCCATTGCAAATGCAATATCAGGCCTTGTATAAGTCATGGTATACATCAGGCAGCCAATCACCCTAGAATACTTAAGTTGAGATACAACATGACCATTATTAGGCATCAACTTCTCACTTGTATCTATAGGAGTACTTACTGGAGTATAATCTAGGTAATTAATTTTTTTTGTACCTTCTCAATATAATGAGACTGAGAAATTGCTATTCTATTGCTTTTATGTTTGATCTTCTATTAAGGATAAAATCAGCCTCCCCCATGTCCTTCATGGAAAACCTTGATGACAAAAATTCTTTTGTCAAGTCAACCTAAACTTGGTGAGTGCCAAAGATCAACATGTCATCAACATATAAACAAATGATGACTCCTTTACCAGATTCATCAAATTTGCTATACACACATTTGTCAGCTTGGTTAAGTAGATAACCACCAAACAAAACCACTTCATCAAACTTTTGATGCCATTGCTTAGGTGCCTGCTTCAGTCCATACAAGGACTTAATCAGTTTACATACCTTATTTTCATTACCAGGCATGATGAAGCCCGGAGGTTGGTTCATATAAACCTCCTCATCTAATTCACCATTCAAGAATGATGTCTTCACATCCATCTAATGAATAATTATGTTGTGAATTGATGCCAAAGCAATCAGCAGTCTTATGGTACTGATACGTGCCACTAGAGCATAAGTATTAAAGTAGTTTATCCTTGACTTTTATCTAAAGCCCTGAATGACTAGTCTAGCCTTAAACTTTTTAGTAGTTCTATCTACCTTCAGTTTTCTTTAGAAGATCCATTTGCAACCAAGAGGTTTGCAACCTAGATGTAGATTAGCTAGCACCCAAGTGTTGTTTTCCATTATGGAATCCATCTCATCATTGATTGCTTCTTTCCAGAAAGCAACATCCTGAGACTTCATTGCTTCAACAAATGTCTTGGGGTCATCCTCAACATTAAAGCAATAAGATTGTTGGTCAAATACCTCATCTCTTGTTCCTTTAATTAAGTATAATTCAAATTCAGGTCTAAAATCCTTTGGGGTCCTATTCTTTTTGCTCTTTCTATGCTCAGGTTCAGGTTGTTGAACCACAACCTCCTCAGTGACCTCTTCAGGGACTACTAACCCACCAATGTCTTCAATTCTATTTAGCAGGGACCTCTGACTTGGTCTAGGGATTGATGAGAATCTATTCTTATCAAAGATTGCATCCTTCGATTCAATTATTAAGTTAATTGATATTGATTCATTAGGTTTAATGACATAGAACCTAAAAGCCTTGGAATGCTCACCATATCCAACAAAGATGCATTCAATGCCTCTTTCACCTAAAGTTTTCAGCTTTGGATTAGGGAGTCTGACAACTGCTCTACAACCTCAAACTTGAGGTAGTTTAGGTTTGGTTTCCTTGTAGTTCAGACTTCATTAGGGGTTATCAGGTTCCTTTTATTGGGAACCTTATTTAATAAATAGCAAGTTGTTAACATAGCTTCACCCCAGAACCCTTGACTCAGTCCTAAGTAGGACAACATGGAATTAACCATTTCTTTTAGTACTTTGTTTTTCCTTTCAGATTTACTATTGTGTTGAGGAGTATAGGGAGCTGTCGTTTCAAGGATAATACCAACATACTGAAAATATAAAGTATCCATGTACTCACCTTTCCTATCAATCCTAAATCATTTTATCAGGGACCGTTGTTGTAATTCAACTTTAGTTTTGAATACTTTAAATTTATCTAATGCTTCATCCTTAGTATGTAATAAATAAACATAGCAAAACATATAAGCGTCATCAATAAATGTCACAAAGTATTTCTTATTCGCTAATGAGGGAGTTGTCACACCTCCAAACAAGGCCTGGATGGAATACGTGTCCGAGGGCGTGACGTCATAATATTCATCACGCAAGATCAAGGGAACGACCACTAATTGGAAATTTTGAAAACAATCATACTTGGTTCATTATTTTTAAAATAAATAGTCTTACAAATCGTTCAAATATAATAAAAGAGTTGCGAAAGCATAAGTAAATTATAGCGGAAGCAAAATTTAGTTTTGACAAACGACAACGAGTATGAATATAAGATAAGTATTGAAATCATTGAAGTCATATAGCACATAGCACATTGACTCCAAATAGCATCTTAAGAATATATCCAAGCTAAGCACCTGAAAACATTGCTTAAAACGTCAACAAAAGTTGGTGAATTCATAGGTTTATTTTAAATGTAGTAAGGTGGACCACAAGATTTCCAAAACGCATGTGACAATTATAACATATACAATTTCACATAAAAAGTATTTACGTTGCATTAAGCTCATGACACTGAGGCTTAATAGGTATGAAGCATTTAATTATGCCAAGAAAGGCTTGCCCTACAAGTATCTGACCAAGATCACCTAAACGAAATCCGACATGTTATACGTCTGTTAGTTCGGTATCACCGCAACTAGTAAGTGCTACTTACTCGGATGGGGATAATCAGTCCCCATAGATCTATTTATAACACTCACGCTTACTTAACCAAAGGACGGTCAAGAAATTAACGGTTCATGATAATTTGGGCAATAGTGGTCCGTACGCTACTTAGGCAACACGTAAACAGGGAAAATCTTACGTAAAGTACTTGTGTCCATTTTTTTGAAAGCAACAATGTTCTCACCCCAAAGTTATAAAACGTAAGTAAAATCAGTAGAAAGGTGAGGCTATGAACTCACCTTAGCAAGATGAGTGAATGATTAACACGTAAACGAAGAACGATACACAATCCTAGCCGCAAAGGGATGACGCGTCTTAGGAAAAAGTAGAGTATACGAAACCAAGTATGAAACGCTTATTAGAGAAAGAGACATCCATGTGTGTTTGTGTTTTAGTTCATTTAATAAAAACATGACTAAATGAAATTATAAAGTTTATCATTAAGTCTCGCCGTTAATCTGAAAGTTACTATATTTAGAAAGTTTCCATTTACGGAAATTTTAAAATTTTCGGACGTTAATACCATCCTCTATATTTGTTAAGTTCATATTTCCATAAACACACTATCTAAACCTGAACGCTTAACTTTCAAGTCCATCTCGCTAATAAATGCCAAAAGTTACTATTTTTAGAAGTTTTTCATTTTTAGAAACCCCGACTTCACAAAAATATGTTTATGACTTTTCTAATGTTCCTACTTAATATACTAGTCTTACTATATGTTTCGCCAACGTTTTAAAAGCTTAAACATGTCCGAAAGTGTCCGAAAACTCACTTTTATATTAAAATCAGCAACTAATTTTTACAAGTTTGCCGAAAAATGTTTTTAACTTCCAACGGTCATAACTTGGTCGTTTTAAGTCCGTTTTTAGCGTTTTTTATATCGAAACGATCGGGGAATCATTAACTATCATAATCTTAGACTTTTAACACTTTAAAATATTTTTAATCAACCCTTAACCCCATTTTAAATTTCAGACAGCAACCAATATATATCAAAACTCTTTCAAAGATCCATCCAAACTTCACAATAGTGCTTAGTCTAATCCTAATCCCCATTCACTACTAATCCAACATCAAAACCACACTTACAACTATTCTAATCCCATCCTCATCATTGTTGCAACATACTTTTCATCTCAACTTTACCTCAATCACAAAATTATTAACATACTACTTTCATTTCAAGAAAAATTAACAAGATCTTATTTCACTTTCATTTTCAAAAGATTCACAAACACATGGAGTCTTAAATATTGAATAAGAATTCAAGAACAAAAGAGAAATCAAAGAAAGGATCAAGAGTTTACTTACAAGATGAGAAGAATAAGCTAGAAACATAAGATCTAAACTATATAACCCTAGATCTTGAAAAACCAATGAAAACCCTTGAAACCCTAACTTTAATCTTGAATATAAACCCTTTAAATCAATAAACCAACACTTCAAAACACCTTAGATAACCCTTACTAGCAACCTAGAACACTTGGATCTTGCTAAAAATCAAAGAAAATGAAGTATGTATGTGTATGTATTTTACCGTGGGTTTAGAGGAAGAGGGGAGAAGAGAGAAAAGTTTTTTTTAAGGGCTTGCTGAATGAGTAAAACCCTAAAGTGTGGAAATGTTTGGTATTAAAAGAAAACATAAGGGTTTAAGGTATCCCTTGGTTCAAGCCAAGTGGCTTGAATCACACCCTTAGGGTCCAAGTGGTTCATGGGTTTTGGGAGCCAAAAAGGGACCCAGAGCAATTTTCTTCTAGCCATTTAGAAATAAAATTAATGAATCCTTTTAGTTGCTAGTGGATTAGTGGTCCTCACCATAAAAAGGGACAAAAGTGGCGTAAGAGATCACAAGTGCATGTTGGTGCATGGAGGATGCATCCAAACATATCACTTTCCTTGTCTTCCACTAGTTCATGTTTAAAAAATTCAGTTAAAGGTAAAAGATGCTTCAAGGTTTTATTTTGAGCTTATAATTTTAGCGTATGATGTATAGGGAAGGGGATGAACGAAATTTTTGATCTTTTAACATGAAATGAATAATAACTCGGGTTTACATGCAAAGGTGATGACTTTTCGGGTCTCCTTTTGACCTAAAACACGAAAAATACAAAATGTGCGCGAGAACATAGAAATCGTAAATAGAAGTGTATGTGACCTACGTAATACTTTAAAATGATAAAATAATTCATATAATAAGTAGATTGATCATAGTCCGAAGCAAGAACGCGTTCGATGATGTTTTTTCGGTTTTACGCGGGATAACTTCCTGGTTTTAAGTCAAATTTAAACGTAACGTATAAAATTCAAAATAATGAACGGAATAGTTTAAAATAATGACCTAAAATTTAAGGGGTGTGACACCCTTCCCCCATTAAAAAAGCTTTGCCCTCAAAGCTCAAGACGTAGCTTGTGACGTAGATGCAGGGTTAGCGAAGAGATGAGGGTACTTTTTCTGCATTTGATCTTCGCGCTCCCAAGTAAACTCAGGACCTCTTCTAGAATTCCAATGGACTTTCACAATCGGGATGTGGCTCTGCTTTAAACATTTGACCTCATGATCTATGATTTCAGCCGGTTCTTCAACGAAATGAAGCTTGTCATCATTCTGAATTTCATCCAATGGGATAGCTAGTGGTTTGTCAAAGAAACACTTTTTCAGATTCAAAACGTGAAAAGTACTATGAACATGGCTTAGTTGGTCTGAGAGTTTAAGTCGGTAAGCAATTGTTCCAACTTTAGCAAGAACCTTGAAAGGCCCAATATAACGAGGGTTCAGCTTTCCCCATTTTCCAAAATGTATCACCCCTTTCCATTGCGATACTTTCAACATAACCTTATCTCCAATTTGAAACTCTAATGGCTTATGTCTCCTATCGGCGTAACTCTTTTATCTATCACGTGTCACTTGAATATGTTTCTTTATTTGGATGATCTTTTCTGTAGTTTCATGAATAATTTTTGGGTCAGTAAGCTAAGCATCTCCAACCTCAGCCCAACAGACAGGCGATCGATACTTATCACTGTACAGTGCTTCAAATGGTGTGGCTTTGATACTCGTGTGATAACTATTGTTATACAAAAAATTCCACCAAGGGTAGATGCCTATTTTAACCTTTTACAAAGTCGATCACACAAGCACGCAACATATCTTCTAAAGTTTGGATGGTCCTTTCACTTTGACTATCGGTTTGAGGGTGATAAGTCGTACTCATATCTAATTGAGTACCTAGAGCATTCTGAAGTGACTGCCAGAATTGAGATGTAAATCTACCATCTCGATCAGAGATGATCGAAACTAGCACACCATGCCTCGTGACTATTTCTTTCAAGTATTGCCTAGTCAACTTTTCCATTGAGTCGTTCTCTCCTTCATTGGTAGGAAATGAGCAGGTTTAGTAAGGCGGTCAATAATTACCCAATCCATTGTAATGTTTTTCTACTTCCATACTGGGATCACAGGTTGAACCAACAAACCGGATGGTTTTTGGTATTCGGCCTTGACTTTGGCATAGATCAGACACTTACTGACGTAGGTGAAAATCTCAGCTTTCATATAGAGCCACCAATACAGTTTCTTCAAATCTTGGTACATCTTGTCCGATCCAGGATGGATGGAATACTTTGACTTATGTGACTCGTGCATAATCAAAGTTCTCAAGTCACCAAAACAAGGTATCCAACTCCTACTCTTCAAACATAATGTTCCGTTAGCACGAGGCTCAAGCTTCTTAATCATACCACACAAATCTTCAATTCCATAATTCTCTTCCTTTCTCGATTCAACTTGATCATAGTTCTCAAGTGTTTTTCCTTGTTTTAGGCACAAATCAAGAACTCTTCGCTTCTAAGTGTTTTTGTTTTATGTGTGTTTTCCATGCAGTTATAATCTCCTATTTAAAGGGGATATACTCAAACCTTAGTCAATGGAATTATGAGAGATTAATGGCCCATTAATCTCTCCTTAATTAACCTCTATAATTATAAGGATTAGTGGTTACACGAACAATTTAAACGTGGTTATTAATGTAGTCAAACTACCACTTGAATAGGTCAAAGCTATTACAAGTTTGTTGAATATATTCTAGCTAGGTCAATCCTTTAGTGTCCTACACACTCAGCTAGCTCACTGAAGAGCATACCCATTGAAAGTTCAAACTGAAAAGACTCACTGATGAGTTAACCCACTGAGGATAAATCCTCTAATGGATTACTCCTGATGGTGACCCTCAGCTTACTACTCATGGAGTACAAAGCTAAAGCCATCAGACTGATGAATACCATTAAGTTCAGAGTTGCACTCACTGAAGAGTGAACTCACTGAACTTCATCAGTGACTTGAGTTCTCTTTTACCACTATCAGAGTCATGGTGTTTAGTGACCTATAGGAGTACACTCCGTACCTCCAGTCCCATTACCCGGTATGCACTAAACCCATAATTGAACTAAATTTCCAACATGTAAAGCGTTCGATATCAAATTTCTGAGGGCATATTAGACGCTAGGTTATATTTGTTTTCACCGTCAGTAAAATGTAATCTAGTTAGTGATTGTTTTCTTTATAGTAGTTCATAAGTTTGGTTTATCATTCTTATGATATGTATAGTTTGCAGCACAAATGGTGCGTTTGTTTTCTGCCTATGTAACGGGCTAAGATTTTGGATTCACTCATATCCTGTGTACTTAAACATTTTTTGGAGTAATATATTTACCGGGTGTAAAAACTTTTACCTAAAAAAACTAGAATAGATAAACACATTTGTGTATGTATTCATATATTTTGCAGATTCAGTGAATAGAAAACTTAAAATGAAATGGCTGAGAAGTAACTATAACCACATATTTGAGATGCACCGACTTGATTTAGATGCATCTCCTATCGATGCGAAGAGATTTCAAAGTGAAAAAGATGCAAAATATCACTAGAACCACATTTGACATTTAGAGGACCAAAATACATAAGATTTATCTAATTTGATGAAATGCATCTAATATATGTATATGCATCTAAATTTGAGCTAGAAAATATATTATGATGCATATAAATGAATAGAGATGCATTCAATTCAAGTTGATGCATCCCGAATGTGTGTTTATACTTACTTCTCATGCTTTTTATTTTAAGTTTTCTTTTCATTTGATCCTAACTTACGGAAACCAACCTAAGAAATAAAAATAAAACCATCTAGAAGACTTTATAATTAAACTGGGCAATCTAAATGCAAACGAGTTTAGATGGTTTTATATGGGTTATCTTTTTTACCAAATAGGAAAGGTCACTTTCAAAGTTGTTGAAGAAGTATGTTGGGTGCAATGAATTTATCTGACTTTCATCAATAGACAAATTATCACTTTTCCATATAAACTCATTCGGACCCAACTTCTGGTCTAGATTGCATGGTCTATTTATAATACCCCAACCGTCCTATACAAAAAACACAATTTAAAAAACATTATCATTATATCTTTCTCTCTCTTACTTTTTGTACAATCATAATTTTACCGTTAACCAATTAATTTATAATTTATTTAAAATTTGTAGTGAATATGATATGGTAAACTTTATCTAAATTCTTTAACTATTTTTAAAAGTGAATAATTAATTTAGGAGAACTCAAAAAGAAAACATAAACAATAATTACGGGAATGAGTACTCAAAGTCACGAACATTAGCTACCAAAGTAGTGCAAAAAGCCACAAACTAAGATGAGCAGTAATGAGAATGGGCTTAGTATCTTTTATTAGGGGTGAGCAGAAAAACCAAAAAAACCGAATAAACCAAAAATTGAAACTGAATCGAACTAATAACCAAATCGAATTTGCCAAAACCGAACCGAATCGAATTTGCCAAAACTGAACCGAATCAAACTACCAATTCGGTTTTCGGGTTGGATATAGGTTTGATAGTCTGAACTAAAAACCAAACCAAAAACTTTTTTTATTATAATAACTTATTATTTACATAGTGGTGGAAAGCAAACGAGCAACAAACTGCGCCGCTAGGCCTTTTTGGATTGCAAAGCTAATCCTATGAAAAACCACATTTGTGGATCTAGGCGTCATAACATTATTGTTCATAACCCGTTGAACTCTATTAAGTAGCTCCACCGCCTTAGGAGCAAGGAAACCAAATGTATCAAATGCGAAAGCATAAACACGTGTTGATTTTCAATGCATGTTTTCTCGTGTTTTGTCACTTTGCATAAGGCGGCTTTCAAAGCAACATGGCCCATTGTAAAACCCCAACAACTCAACCCCACAAAAGGAGAAACCCCAGTCAGATCCACATACGTATGTTTCCCTCCAATCCATCCAAAAACCAAAATGTTAGCCGGTCTGAGTGTCAATCTTCCATCTAACGGGTCAGTCAAAAAGTTCACAGGTGCTTCTTTCTTGGTGGAGATCTCGGCACGCCTACATATGTCAAAAAGAACACCCCTAACCATATCGTGATAGTACTTGAAGCCTGGGAGCTCTTTACAATGAACCGCATGTTCCCTAAAGAAATCCAAACATGCCTTGCGACAAACAGGACATATTGCATCAACTAGAAATAATGGAATCATGAGGCGATACTTAAGGATAGTGCGGTATTCCACTGGTGACATATGTTGACCGAGCCCGTCTATAGGGATAGCTAGTAGGAAATCTTAAGCATGTGATGCGCGTAGACACTCAAAAACTGCTTTTTGTCTCATAGTCATGTCAAAGTGGACTTCCATCCTTGACTATTTCACTAAAAAGGGCACTTGCCAGTGTTTGTTGGGCTTTAGATGTGGTGGTGTCCTTATTAGTAAAACAGCTAAAATCAAAGCTTGGAATCGTATCATGTAGACAAGCCAAAGCAAAAACATAATCACCATCCATACCACATATGCCACTGTCACGTAAGATGTGGTCTTGTAACACCCAAGCTTGGGCCCTCGAGGCCACAAAAACATAGAAAGGAGCCTCTTTTTCTGAGTACAACCCTAAACCACCAAGACGAATAGGTAAAGAAGCAAGCTACCATTATAAGTCACCAAAGAAAGGTCCTCCACAGACCATTATATTCTCGATTAACCCATGCAAACCATTGCCAAAAAACAAGGCCTCCTCCTCTATGTGTACAGGCTGACAAGTCCTCAAACTAAAAAAGAATTTGGAAATACCCATACATGATCGAAGCAAAAGGAGATCACTTTGTAGGTCATGTAACTGTGGAAGAAGATTCATCAAATCAACAGCATTCACGGCTCTCCTCATAGCCATCCCACTTATAAAATCTACATCTCTACTAACAGCTCCCCCAAGAAGCTTCACACCTAAAGATGGCCTTTGAATATCAAAAGGAAATAAACCCACACGAAGCTTCACACCATTATACGAGAGCTAAATATCTTTGCTTTCTTGATATTAAGTTCAAGACCTAAAGTTGGACCATTCACCTTTATAATGTCTAACACCCGGGCAATCTCCTTTAAATCTCCAATAAAAGTTCCATTATCAAGATACCAAGCATGAAAAAGAAGTTTGCAACTGTCTTTGATCTTATGTACTAGCGGGTGCAATACAAGAGCAAAAAGAAGAGGTCCTAACAGGTCACTTGTTACACCCCAGTGGCAGACCAGATATGTGTATCTCCTATATACAATCTTGTTGCCTGTCCATATAAGAAATCCACCCACAAAGAAATAGAGGGAAATCTCACCCTAACCTTGTAGTGCCGATCTATCCATAAGGTTAAATGCATTCGAGAAGTCCATAATGAGCAATGCAAGGACCCATCATTGCGATATTCACTCAATAACCTATTGGCACTATGTAAAACAGCCTCAGCGCCTCTTGACACTCCAACTCCAAATTGAAAATCACTAAGGTACTTTGACATTTCTTTACCCACACCTTTCATGGAAACCTTGGAAACCAACCGTCTCTATATAGTGCCTACTACAATAGGCTAAATCCCGTTATCTAGTTTTAGGAGAGGCGTGAGAGGAGTAGATGCAACAAACTATGCTAAAATAGGCGGACACCTCCTCGCTAACCATAAATTAACGACTAAGGTGATGGCCTTTAAGAGATATGTGCCGGTAGCAGACCCCTCTCCACATAAAACATCTAAGATATGTTGTGCCCTTAAACCATCTTTCCCACATGAACTGCCTTTAGTAAATGATTTAATGCTACCAAAGACACTATCAATCTCTGCTACAAGGGGAGGCTTAGAAAATGTGTTGCTCGCCATGGATGGGAGTAGCTTGTAAGGATGCTTAGTATCATCACAGTATGGAGCTACATCGGAGGAGGATAACACTTTCACTCATGGTTTTCAAGATTGGGATCTTACCCATGATCATTTTATTCTTTGCAAGATCAAGATCGTAAAGTCGGATCAGGATCGTAAGATCCTACTATAATGTCATTATCTTAATAGTCTTTGTAATATTATACAAATCTACAAATTATTATATATCATAAACACAAAATTATATGAATGTTTCATAGAAATGTTATCCTAAATTATAATTTTAAAATGTTTTAGAAAATTAACATGTTGTTTTTTAAATTCTACGAAACACAGCACATAAATTTGTAGTTTTTTAGTTTGTGGTTCGAGAAAAGTAAGATCGGATCGGAATAGATCTTAAGATCATATGGTCAAGATTGGCATCTTATAAGATCTTAAGCATGCAAAGATCCTACGTAGGTTCCGGATCATTTTTGCTTTGTAGTATCGTAAAATCATAAGATCCTAAGATCAGGATCAGGATCTTAACAACCTAAGATCCAGATCAGGACTTAACAACCATGCTTATCCACTACTGTAGCCAGTAAAGTGCCCATCCGCAAATAGAAAAACCATATATAAATAATACTATCAATCTAAACGACAATAAAAAATAAATAAAAAACAACACAACACACCCACGACCCTACACCCCACACACCAAATTCACGTAATGACCAGGGTGGAGGGGGGGGGCGGGGGGGACTGGATTAATATGAATTAGTGACATGGCGCCACCTCAAAGATGACATGGCACCCATATGACATGGAATTTTGAAAATTGTCTAAAAAAACCCATTGCAGGATTCGAACATGTGATGTTGGGTTTATATGGAATGAATTTTACCAACTGAGCCAACACATTATTTGTGTTTCATTATCAAAAACAACAATAATATATTCTAAAAATAACCCAATGTTATATGTTTAGATATAGATACGTTTTGAATTTTCTGTTTATATGTAGATATATTTTGAAATTTTAAAATATAACATGATATACTCACAAATTATATGAAATAAGATATACTACAAAATTATATAGCTAATCTACCAATAATAATCTGATATCCGTTCTCTTTGTAAAGAGGGATACAACTTTCTTATTTTCTTGGTGAGTCATATCTAGAATATCTCCAAACAGCCATTAATCAGTACCTTCAGTCCAGGCACTACCTCAATCTGAGCCCTGTTATCGATCATGTTTTGTTTTTTCAGAGAAGGATAGACAGTTGTCTCAAGCACAAGAAGAAATCACGACGCACAAGACATCTCTACAAAAGGTTAAATCATTAATTCTATATATTGATTCATTCTATTACTTTGAATGGTATTGTAAAATCCACACAAGCATGCCAATTAGGTTAACTCAAGCGTAAAGCAGCAGCCAGTTTTCATCTACTTTCGTGGAGGAGTTATCAAAAATGGCGACAACAAGGATTGCGAAGGACGTTTCACCTCATGAGTTTGTTACCCGGTTATGCCGCTCATCTCAAACGATCTGGCAAGGTATATCCTTTTTTTCTTAGTTTAAGTGGTTTATATTTTTATGTTTAGATCAATTTTTAATATTGTTTCTGATTGTTAAAGGAGTTGTTTTGATGTTTTTAAGATATGAAACTATGTTTGTTGTTATTCTTGAAACTATGAAAGTATGTTAGTTGGGTTATTGTTTTAATGAATTTAGAGAAATTATGTTTACAAGAATGATCTATTCGGAAATTAATCTTATGAAAACAAAAGTATGTAATTACTGATTGAGGTTTCAAATTTAGTGAGTCATCATTCAAATCTAATGAAAAAGGTTTATGCTAAGGTACATATGCGAGTTTGAGATATTTGCTTCATATTATTTTGAATTATGAGAGTTATATATAGATTGTGTTGATGGAATTAATCAGGGAAATCAAGGAGAACCGTTAAATGCATGGTGGTCGAGTCATCTTAATGATCTAATGGAAAAGGAAACAATTTGTTCAGAGGTCATCGTTATTAAGAGGTACCTGGGAATTTTCAATACATAATTCTGTTTCCTGGTTTTATTTTTTATTCTAAGTTAATCGAAATGGTTTGATCATGATCCTTCTGGTTGATGAGCTTAATCTGTACGTTGTTGTGACTTAAAATTTTTGTTTTGTTTTTTCTTTGAAATTGTTACGCGTTCCAAATGCATGTGGGTTCATATCTCCCAAGTTACTTTCATTTAGCATATCTTGAATCATAGATGGTTTAGTTGTAAAACTAATTGTTGAAAATATGTTAAAACTCTTATTAGCTCATAAGTTTATTAATTCATGACACGCAATAATAATGCGAACAGTTCACATTTTTAATCCTTTACTGAAATTAGATTGCATGTTTAAATTATTGTTGCTGTAATTAGTTGATTATGGGCTAAGGAAATTTCAATTTGATTATAGTTTTGTGGGTGATATCAATAAAATACTTCTCAGATGTCAATCTTTAACAAGTTTATGAGCATGGCTTAAGGACCATCATTTGTTGATCAAACACTAGGATTAGTTTAGTCAGACGAGAGTACACAGAGCATTCTTGGTAGCATGATTCAGCCCATACATAGTTACATTATAGCTTCCATGACATGGAGAGGCAAATGATTGGTCTGATTCAAGTTAAGGGCTGAGATTGGGAAGTGTTATTCCTCTATTTATTCTGATGAAATATTACTTGCTTACCTTTGTGTGCCCAGTGGAAGTCTCCAGGTCACTTAAGATGCAAATGTTATGTTCCACTTTAGATGTCAATCTCCAACTTTTTGCCACACATTTTCCGCACCTCTTTGAAAATTTACAGTGCCTATATAGTCTGATATCTTTACTATAAAGTATTGAATGTAGTGTGATCTGTTTGAGCTTCATCACGACACGAGTCAAGCTTCCTAACTAATTTGTCCGTTGTTTTATATCAATCTTCAACAGTTTCCTCATCTTCTGCTATAATAGTTAAAGTAAACCCATATCAAATTTTACTTTTTTGTCTGTGCTTCCCTCTATCACACTGCTAATCACTTGCTTATTTATAAGAAAATAATCAATTCTTGACATGTGTTAACACTGCACATACCTTCATTATTGGTGTCCGTTTCTGGGTCTAAAAGATAGTGACCGAATTCTAAAGCAAAATTTATGACAAAATCAAAAGAATCACGTGGCTCCAAACTAACGCTAATAAATCTTCATAATGATTACAAGTGAGTGTTGAACTAAAATGGTTTGATTATGGTTTTTTATTGTTCTATTTTTCAGGAAAAGAAGTGGGTTTTCAAGTGGAGTATTAAAGGGGAGTGGCAAGCCACCATCACAATGGAAAATGGGAAGCCATAATCGGGAGAGTATTTGGGAACAAGTATCTCTGCCTTGGAACTTACAGTAAGTTAACTAAACAAACTTAACACGAATAATTTCACTAATGACAATAGATTATGAGCTGCAATAATCTAAATAATTTAAATTACCAAATGTTGTTTAATATGCACACAAGAATAAGCTGCACATGATTATGATATAGCAACAATCGAATACAGAGGGGTGAACACCGTCACCAATTCTGATTTGAGTACTTACATCAGATGGTTAAAGCCATGCCCACACACTCCAGCTGCCTATGAAGAGCCACAAATACAGAGAGTATTACCGGTTATGACTTTCTTTTTCTCCACGTCCCTGATATTTGAGTCTATGTCTACGTAAGAGACGCGTTATTCAGATGCACTACTACAGAAAAGAGAATAGAGCCCCTCTACAAAGCCTGGTTTAAAAGAGAATAAAGCCCTATTCTGTATGGAAAAACTCGGCTGATAATTGAGTCTATGTCTATTAATGGTTTCCGCCCCTTTGATGATAATAAAGCACTGTTCTGTATGGAAAAACCCGGTTGTATCATATAAAACCCGGTTATACTTAATGAACCGGGAACTAATGTGTGTTACTTTTTGGGCGGTTTCTTTTCACATTCCATTTTCCTCAAAATTTTCAACAACATCGCAGTTTCTTTTTCACACACTTCAATTTTTCTTGAAATTTTCAACAACATCAGATCTAACCCCATTTCTTCTTATACATTCTCCGGCGAACTATCGCCACTACTCCCTCATCACAGCATAGTTATTAGTCTGCCATCGTACCACCGCTACCGCTGCTCCCTTATTGTCAATTTTTACTAATGGTGAGTCATTCCATTGTCAATTTTTGTAGGTATGTATGTCGAGTTTATAAAAAATTTATGTTAACTGGTTATCTGTTTTTAACATAAGTTAGAGTTTTTTATGTTGAAGCTTTGGGTGTTATTAAAGGTAAATGTTTTTAAGGGTTTTTGTAATTTGTAATTTGGGTTTTTGTTTAGTAAAATTATGAATCCTTAAAGTATAAGCATCCATGGCATACTGGAAACTCTCATTCTGATTATAAAATGGAATATGGAATTTCATATTTGTGCTTCATGGTATTTTGGATCTTGGAGATGGGAAACTGATTTGACTATTTTTGCAGGCTTTCATCTTGGAACTTCTCATAGTGATGAAAGGTAACTCCTTTAATGTTTTTGATAATTGACCAAATAAATTAGAATTTAAGCAAGTAGGTAAATAAGGTAGTTACTTATCTGTGTGATTCTTTACAGCTTTAGGACGCTAAGTTTTATCCATTAGCTTTTCATTGAAAGCATTGTTAGAGAACACATTTATATGTTTTCATTTGTGATTGTTGTTCATTTGCATTCATTTTAAGTTGCCGCAACTATATTTTCTATGTTGATCATTCAATTATTAAATAGATCTAGACATTGTATACAGACTGTATATATGTAATATAGATTTTAAACAAGCAAACTTTGCCATAGTGACTCATATAGAGTTATTAAAATTTTAAACTAACAACGGCTAATTTATGTCAAAGAGAAGGAAGGCTAGATTGCTAGAATGTCTATGCTCATTGTTTATGAACCTTACTGACCTGAGCTACAGGTCATCGATAGTCCTATTTTTAACATGAGGTATATAGCCATATAGGGCCACCGATCTAAATATAACGCACAACTAATTACTAGATTTATGCTCAGCTCAATTTATAGTTTCATTTGGTTCTGTGATAGCTGTCAATGGATCAGTATAGACTATCTACACGTGAGACATGTTGAATGTTATCCTAACACCTGATCCAATTCCTGCAGAAAGATAATAAACCAAGAATAAGAGTAAGCGAAAGGAAATTAAACTAAAGCATAGTTTGTTTAGAATTGTTGAAGCCTCTATTGAAAACTGCAGAAGGTTTTGGAACAACTGGATCATTATTAAGTTCTTGAAATGAAATAGTGTGTCCATTTGCTCTTTCACTCTTTCACTCTTTCAGGTAAACTATTACAGTAATATATAGCCATATAGGGCGACCATTTAAGTTGATTCAATAGTAAGTATTTTTAACCAAATACTATGCAAAATTTTGTTGCATGAGTGCATGTGCTCCATGGATAAATTAGGAACTTCTATTTGCTTATCTTATTTAGAGGGTGTTTGGGACTCATCCCAAAGTCGAGAATTTTGTTAATTTGTCTATTTTTATTGATACAGATTTTGCAATGACGCGTGCGATGGGCAACACAGATTCACCATAAGGTATTTAACTTGAGGCAAAAATGCACATCAAGAAGGAAATTCTACTGAAGTGTAGGTAAGTAGGTAACTATATACTTAGAAGGTAAATTAAGTTTCTTTTCGTTTCTGCAGGTGGTCGATGTGTGTTTTGCCAGTTAATTTTGTAGTTTAGAGCGTGTACTAGGATTTGCAAAGTCATGGCTCATTAAGTATACGTCATCTGGCGTGCTTCTCAAATATAAAGACATATTTGAGATATTGTCAACTTCATCAAATCCCATCTCTTTTGGTGAGGTTACTCAAAGGCAACGCATAATAACAAGACATCACAGTAACACAACCATGTATTTTTCAATTTCATTTTTGTTCAAATAGTCATCGTTTTTATTTTTATAACTTATGTACAAGATCACACTTTGCGTGACATCATGGCATTTTAAGACATATTTTAAGCTTAAGTTAGTCATACCAGATTATTTTACTTTGATAATAAATATGGATAAGGTGATATGTCAATCTCAATGTAGCTCTTAGGTAAACATATATATAATCTAATTATCAATAATATGCTAGAACAAAACATGAATAATAAGGAAAAAAGGGCATCAACAAAAGGGTGGGTTTTTTTCGTGGGTAATATGAAGTTTTATTTGTGTAAATTTATAATCAACTTATGAAGTAATAACAACTAAAGTTTGTAACCGTCTTAAAGTGAAATTTCCTAAAATGTTATTTCCCTGATTATCACCGGAAGATATTAATTGTATTTTGGTTTTCCCCCCGTTAAGTGTTGGGATAATTAGTCGTCTGTCCAATGAATTTGATTAATATGATTACTTGGAAAAAGCGGTGGAAAATTCAGACGCACCAAAGGCAGAGGAAAGAGCTAATGGTGTTGAGGAAACTGATAAAAATGTAGGGAGGCTAAAGACATAGATAGGGAGAAGAGCCGTTAGAGAGAGGTTAAAGACAGAGATAGAGAGAGAAGTCATGATAGAGAGGTTAAAGAAAGAGTCATGAAAAAAATCCACAATAGAGAGGTTAAAGAAAGAGTCAGAGAAAAGAGCCGCGATAGAGAGGTCAAGGATAGAGGCAGGAAAAGGAGCCACGATAGAAGCCGTAATGCGGAGGCTAACGATAGATATAAAGAAAGGGAAATCAGAGAACCTGAACGCGAAAGCATGTCCTTTTTACGTTCATCAAATTAGGTTCATTTTCTCATTCCATATTAGGTTCATCCTAACATTACTCATTAACTGGCATTAGTGGCTCATTAATTGTTTAAATGATGCATGAGCTGAGTAGTTGTTAGGATGCTATGCACTTCGCCAAAGTTGTTTACTCAGTCTACTGAGTGGCTTTGTGATACTTTGTTATCATTTTGAGGTACGTTAAAATGCCTTGTATACCTTTGGCGAGTGACATAAGGATTTTTACAATATGACAATGAGACGATAACGTCACACATTGTCACAAACTACATCGGCGTATTATCTATATTATTATGAAGTGAACCCGCCCGTTAGGTGGGTTATGTTACTAGTAACATATATATGGGGCTAATTATGAGTGTATAAATATGATTTAGTGACTGCCACCTCAACGATGACATGGCACCCATAATTCATTAAAAATTAATCCATGGCAAGGTTTAAACTTGTGACATATGCTTAATATGAAACACTCTTAACCAAGGTTTACCAACTAAGCCAAGCCACTATTTGTTTTTTACTATTTAAAACAATAATAATATGTTCTAAAAACATATGAACCCTAATATATCAACTGTATATCTTTTTATTCATTCGTATTTTCACATATACCCCTAAACCCTAATATCAACTTATTTTGACAAATGTATTCATCATTGTTATTGTTATTCATCATAAACCCTAATATCATTCGTATTCATCATTGTATGCAGGTTGGTCGTCTTCCATTGATCCTAAAACCACATGTATGTCTTCCGTTGTATGCTTTGTTTTGTTTATTTTGTTAAAGTTATAATTTTGCAGTTTAGTGCTACCTACTACGGTTACATTAATTTACATCGATAAAAAAAGTATTGTAAATGTGGTCCATAATTAATGTTCTTTGATATTTTTGTTTGCAGCTTGTGGGACACTTTCTGGAGGAGACATTTATCAATCCTACTTTTATAATCATCCTTCCTGAGATAATGAGATGAGCCCACTAGCAAAATCACACAAATCCAAACCGGGACTTACCGAGCATTTTGAAATGTTCATTAACAAGCATGAGGTATTGATAAGCACTAGATTTATAATTATTAACATGGATAATATTGGAAAATTTATGTTTATATATTAACTATTAGATTAAATTAGATTAGATAGGTTTTATTATTTATTAGGTCAGATAAGTGTTTGTTTAGATTAAGGTTGGGAAGCAAAGCTCTATTTAAGTGTTTATTTAGATAAGGTTAGGAAGGAAAGCTCTATTAGGAATAGTCTCTTATCCAGAAAGGTTGTTATGTTCTTCTTTGCTTAAATTGATTGATGATTTTTTGCTATTGGGTTAGTTGGCCTAGCTCTAGAAAGTAAAACACTAGACCTTTTGAACATCGAGTAATCTATCGTTTGCTATTTTATCTGCTAAATTTTGATTTTGGTTTACTTTCTTTATAACTTGATGTCGGGATGATATATCGACATTTTTGTTTTAATAGTATTGTTATTCTTATTCGTGTTCTATCTTAATACCTCAGCTCCTAATAACAACATCAAACTTAATGATCCTGTGGTACAACGACAATGATTTGCCAATCAACTCAAGGTACACATCACGTTCATATAAATTGGTATTTTAAAAGAAGGTTTTCGGACAGTATTTGAAATGTGTTGCTCATAAAAATATTTTATAAATACATATTTTGATATCAAATCTTATACACTAATTATTCTTCACTTTATTTCGATAACTACAAGTCATTTTGATCTTGATTTATACAAGTATTGACTGTAAAACATTCCAGGATCGCCAATCCAGGGATGATGAAGCGATGGCTTTGGATGAGGCATTTTGTAAGGATCTTGAGTACGGTTTGCCAACAACACGTTGGCTGGGGTTTGGGTATTGATAGGCTGGCAATGTTGCTCACTGACTCACAGAAAATCAAGGTTTGTATATTTTTCTTCTCATTTCTTCAATGTTTTTTAGCTGTTTTGGGATCAATAAAGTTCATTATCTTTGCTTGCACAAACAGGAAGTTATATTGTTCCCGGCTATGAAACCCCAAGTACACAATGAATGATCAGTCGAAGGTACGTCTTCCCTTCTGTATTTGTTTTATTTGGTGACCCGATACTTAAATAAAATAGCTAGTGTCTATGAAAATATAGAACAAATTTATATAGGGACTTTTAAGTGAGCAGTGACATAGTTAATTAAGTCCAAATCATTATCATCCTGTAGTGTAATTAATTGCTACATAGTTAGTGTTAGAAACTGTATGCATTTTGGTGTAGTATGCTTTCATAAAATAACTGTATGCTACATGAGTACATGGATGTGTTATAGCATTAAACGGACTGTTATTATTAGGAAATTGTACACAAACAAATTATCATAGTAATATATTGAAAACACCATTTCATTGCAAACATTTCTGCTTATTTTCCTAAGATAACACCTAATGTAACTTCTTTACTTTACTATCTCCAACATTTAGTAGATAGTTTCTTTTGGTAGCTGATGAGTTTTTATTCCATATGTACTTTCAGTTATATCTCCAACATTTACATTCAAAACAATTTAAACACAATCAGCCATGTACCAATTCATTTAGTAAATGAAAGAAGTAGTATTAGCAGATAAGCACCTATTTATTATAGATTAAGGAGTGTTTGGATATGCGTTTTACCGGTGATTATATGATATTGAACCTCAATTAAATAATCAGCTATAATGTGACAAGTCGTATGAAATAGTGTTTGTTGTTTGGATGTGTTTATGCTAACTAAGGCTGTAATAATTAGATGTCTCAATGTAATTGATCAAAATGACATTGAAATGGTCAAATGGGACTGAAAGTCTCAAAATGACATTTTAAATTTACCCTTAGATATTCACTAAACAGATGCGAACAAACTGAACTTTAATCACAATTCAACCCTGGATGAGTGCAAATACTTTAAAGTATCTCATGCTTATTCCTTCTGCATTGCCATAGAGGCCATCGAAGAAGGAAATTCTAGAACATATGTAGCTGAAGTTCTTTGGAATAGGTTTAATGGTACAACATCATTCGTCAAGTTTTCTCTTACCAATCATAAACCATTCGGTATGTAACTAGCTCTTAATTTGGTTATGGCTGACTGAGCCACGTACAATTACTGATCTCTAGCAATAACCATGTTATGTAATACCAGAATCTGAGATTTCTGGTCACCGTAAATACAATTTTCATAAGCATGTCTAAGTTTTCATGAATACCCACATACATGTTGATTTAACAACTAAACTATGCAATTTCGTTAGAACATTCCCATCTGCTGTTCCAGCATGCTTTGACCTCATGCTTTCTGCCAAGTTTCGGCATATGTAATATAGGTTGCTGGATGGAGAACTAGGCTCAAACTTGTATCCGAGACAAAGGGTGTTGCCTTTAGTACTCGCCACAACATTAGGATTACCCTCTTTTGTTTTAGGTCTGGCCTTATTGCCTTATCTCTACACGAATCACTTTCTCACTACTACTATTATTTTTGTGAGGTAAGTATTACATTTTTTGTAAGTTTATTTATTTTTGTGGATCTAACTTTATGTAATGAGCGAAAACATTATTTATATACTTGTTATCAGGCGTGATGGAAGCTTTGGCCATTTGCTCATATTATTACATAAGGGGTAGTGCCCATTCAATAAAGACTATTGTAGGTTAACTATGTTGAGCTCGTTTTGGTTAGGATACTATCCACGTAAGTATCTTGTGGATATCAAGTCACCAGTATTGGGTTCACTTATAGTATTTTCTTAACTAAGACTTTTATTTGATCTTTCGACACTTTATTAAATGAGAAATCAGAAGCAAGGATATTAGATGCACCAGTGGACCTGAATGCGATTTCATCTTCTGAATCTTCAGAGGTATGACGTCACAAAACAGGTATCCATGTAAGAATACGAAATATTATTGAGTTATAATTTGTCTTCTGGTTTGCAGTTAAAATGAAGACTTTAGCTTTGACTAACTTTGATACCTAATGGTTACAAATTATATTGGAAAATGGCATCCCATTGTTAGCAACCAGGCAATTAAGTGTAATACTTCGGTTCCATATTTATTATATTGTCTATTACTTTTTACAAATTTAGTTGAGTCAATTAATGGTTGTTCTAAAGTTTTTTTATACATTGCTTTGTAGATTAACGGTTGATTCCTTCAATTATCGTGGCTCAGTCAAATGGGTGCAAAATGAGAAGTTTCCTTTTCAAACATGAACTTGAAGTTATCTTCTCAAGTTGTCATTGTCTATAACATTCGATTATACTTTGAAACTTGATATCAAATAGTGTACATTTTTATTTCTTTAATATTTATATCCATGGATATTGTTACAGATTGGTTAGCTTGTGAAGTATATTTATAAAAAAAAGATATATTGTCGACTAAATGTTAAGCGTATTTAACTAATTAGGGTGTGGTTGATCGTGGTATCTTATTTGATGAACAAAATTTTGGTAGTACGTATATGAAAAATAAGTTTGATCACTCTTTTCTCTCTAATCCGATTGAATCATATGTTTACCATGCTCTCTCAAGAAATAATTACTTATCTCTCACATGAATCAAGATTCTACGTTTACACAAACACGGCAACCATTAAAACAAAACGACAAACATTGTCTCAAAAAAAGATTTATGAACCAAACCCGCCCTATTAGTAAACAATTCATCTGGATTTCAGCTGAACAAAAAATACTCTCAAACAGTCTAATATTTTTTTTTAAACATCACGTTGTCATAAAAATCCAACTGTTACACACTTAAACTTTAAAAGGAAATCCCGAAACAAACCCGCCCATCGGGCGGGTTACGAAACTATAAATATAAATATTAAAAATATCTATATATATATATATATATAATATAATCCTATATATATAAAAAATATATCTGTATGTATAAAGGAAAATCCCTAAACAAACGCCGCCGCCGGAGACGGGTACGAAACTAGAATATATAAATGTATATATATATATATATAAAAATATATAATATAAATATATAATATATTATGATAATATATATATATATAGACATATATATTAAATACGCCGCTACCGTCGGCGGGATACGTAACTAGTATAGATATAGTATAAATAAAAATATATATATAGTATAAATATATATATATAAATATATATAATATATATATATCTAAAAATGTATATACAATATATGTATAAGATGTATGTATAATGAATGTATATGTATGTAAGTATATTGTAAGTTTATATAAGTATTGGTATATAGTTAATATATATATAAAAAAGGTACTAGTATAAGTATATATATACTATAAATATAGTATATAGGTATAGTATAAATCTATAAACATATATATAATATACATTATATATAATATATACTAGTTTACGTAACACGCCCCCGAACGGGCGGGTTTGTTTCGGGTTTTTCTTTTTAGAATTCAAGTGTGTAACGGTTGGATTTTTATCACAACGTGATTGTTTTTTTTTTGAAGTTTTAGACGGTTTGAGAGTATTTGTTGTTCTGTTGAAATCCAGATGAACTGTTTACTAAGTGGATAACCCGCCCGACAGCTAATAGTTATGTTTTTTGTTTATGAATACGTTTAGGTTAGAAATGTGTTATTTTGAATATGAACGTTTATTTTCATAGAAGTACAAATTTACATTATTTGTGTATTTAAGTTGTATATTTATAAATCTCAAGGTACTAATTAAATAAAAGATAAAAGCGTGTAAATTTTTTAACACAACATGATGGATTATTTTAAAACTTTTAGACGGTTTGAGTGTATTTGTTGTTCAGTTGAAATTCAGATTAACTGTTTACTAATGGAGCGCGAAATGGGTTGGTTGTTTAAAGAATTGTACTTCCCTGGGAATAAACAATTGAACTTAATTGTAAAATTACATAATAAACGACAAAGCATGGTCGTGTTTTGTTTAGGGTGATCAATTTGGCTTTAGGCGTTCTTTTGATATATAATTAAAAATTGCCAAGTCTATTTCCTCGAAGCATTAAGGGAAAAAACGAACGAGCGTGCAAAGCAAATTAATTATGAACACAAGAAATGTTTGTCAGCAATAATTTATTAAATTGTTACGTAGGCCACTGGGCGGGTTTGCTTCATCTATGCACAGTAGTCGCATTCATGTGATAACAAGTAAAATATCCAAAATTTCCCTTCTTGATTTATTCCTTATTCTTTTGTTTCTGCAAACAAAGTCCGGTTCATTTGCCATCTTTTATTGATTTTGCAAGTCCAACTCCAGAATCCAGATCCTCACAAGCCCGTATTTCTTGGGCCTTTTCTTAATTTTCCTGAAAGTAAATTGTGACTATCTAACTACAGTATCTGAGTATCTTACTAAAAAATGCAACTTATTTATAAACTTTGTTAATGTAAAATATTTTAAGTACCAACAGTTTTCTTAACATAAATTGTGTTTCCTTGCAAACAAAAGAAGAGTCCAAGTTTAAGTTAAATAAAGGATCAAACTTAATATAAAAATTCAACTATATCGAATCGTACCAAAAATGAATTTTGTTTAACTCATCATAACCTAACATTGTAATAATTAAGAACTAAGTTAAATTTGAATCCAACTCTGCAACAAAGTTTTAGATACACTATGAAGTTCCTTTTCTTTCCAGCTATAGATTTAGCAGTCATCATCCATGTCTCACATGTTCTTAGTCACAATGTATTCCCTTTGTCTCAAATGTTCTCTTGACATTCAAACCATCTAGTCCATCCAAATGAATTATCCTTTTGAGAGCCTACTCAGACCTAAAAAATAACAACAGTCCTATATATCTTATTTGTTACACATGCTGCTTTTAACTATAACAACAACATACCCAATCCTGCCGGGGCGGGGTATAGGGTTACACATGGTGCTTTTCTATCCAGTTTATATATAGTGACTGAGGAGACAAAGACTGACGGATTTTGGGCAGATTCGGGGTAAACGGCCGTTAGATTTTTGAACATGGGCCTTGGCATATAAGTCCATGTTTATGCAGATGTTACAACTACCAAGTTCAGACGCTGTTTGGCATTAGAAGATCAAACACCAATGATCCTTGATGCACCAGCAATTCGTGCACCTTCAATCTCAAATAAATCATTAGTACCATTAAGAGTAACAAATATGGTACATGGTTAAAGAGTTTCAATATACAATAACTTACAGCAGTTCACCTTTCAAAAATTTTGATACTAGAAATGTGGAGACCGACACTGATATTCATGAGAACATGAAGATCAATCATTTCCTCTTAGATGCCAATAACAAACAACAAAATTAACCAAGCTTATACTCTTTGACTTAAATTTTCTAAACATGAAATATTATAGTATACCTATACAACACGTTGGTGGTGAGATCCTTCATTTTGTGCCATGTTTAGAAATTATCAGATGACGAGTCAAATTATGAGGATGATCAATGCCTCCATCCTTGTAATAGCAAATGTTCCACACGTCATAGTCAGGAAAACTTCATAGTGCCATGGAAATATGCTAATAACAACATTTTCAGCCTTGTGAAGAGCATATTCAGGTTATGTAGAAGCGTTTATACTATGATTGGCGTTTGGTGCATTTATGTAGGTGATTCCCGGGAATGAAACAGCTTCAGCCTGACCAAATAACAACAACACTTACAGCATGTTCAAATTGCAGTTATCCCTTGTGTGAGAGCGGTATTAGTAAAGAAAGAGTCGAAGGATAAACTCGAAAATTTTTCGTTAGTTTTTGTCGTTAGCCAGTCTATCAATAAGAGCATAGGTAACACATCTGATTTGAGCTCCCTTGCATCCAGACATCCTAATTTGTTAGTTAGTATATGGACTGTAAAAAATGTAAATTCTTCATGATACAACAGACCAAGCATCTTACATCACTAATGATAATATTTTAATTATAAAAATTACCAGTTAAAGCACCAAAAATGAAACCTTATATTTGTTCGGCTTAACGCGTTCAAGTGCCATAATTTCCTAAGATCTAGATAAGTTTTATAATAAAAAAATCAGCAAATCTGAATTTTGTACTTCTCATTCAACTCAGAAGATTCGATCGATGCACCATTCAGACTATCAAGTTAAAAATGTGTAAACTATAGCGTTCTTACATTATTTAGGAGGGAAGCATGCTTCCTCTCTGGAGGTATACAGATCGATGTCTTGGCGCGCTGTTCTATATCCTTATCTGTAAGAGGGTAGCTTTCGTTCAATTTCTCAATTAGAGGAAGCAGAGTTTAATCCTTGTGTATAAATACATTCTCGGGCTTTAGGCCGATCATCATACAAATAAGTTTGGGTTATCCCTCTTGGGGTAACAAATCGCAGTCTTTGCTTTAAATTGGCCCTCATCAAATATTAAGTAATAAATAGCATAATTGTTTAAGACAATATAAGGTAGAATTAAATCACCTCAATCGCCATTACTCAAAAGCTTCCTCTGCTAATTACCTTATCCTTCACCCATTTCCTCTGGTTTGGAAACAACAGCAATCCCACTGCCTTGTAATATGTTAGAAATTTCCGTACTAACATTTCATATATGGCACGATTAGATTGAGCACAAGTGATAATTTTTCTAAGCTTAACCTAATCAAAAAGACATAATACAACATCAGTTTCTGAAAGTATTCTAAATAACAAACACCACTAAATAAATAAATAAAAACTCTTTGCAAAGATCAACACTGCAAGGCATGTGTTAATGGTTATAAGATGAGTCAAAGAGTATAGTAAAAAATTGAATAACTTCATAATCACTTTCTGGAACACTTGCCGCATTGCATTAGAAATACTTAATTAAGATAGACCCACATATAGATTTCCCAAAAATTTATATCGAGGCACTAACCACTTGTCCTAAAGAACGCATGCGCAGACCACGTATGTGCATAAAATCCGTAAGAGTTGGCCCATCAACTGGTAATCATTCCAGTGAACCAAAATCTGCAAACTGGATATACGTAAATGCAAGAACTTGTCAAATGTAACACCTACATAAACGTTAGTTGGGAGACGAATTATATAACATTTGTAGCTTTGCCTTACCAATTTTGAAAAAGAAACTTCATTGTAATATTTTTGTGACTCTCAGCTCCACCAAAGAATACATAAAACAAACAATAGGTTATTATAGCATAAGATAATATAGTGTCAACACGTCCAACGGTTAATATCCAGATGTATATCTATAAGATATTATGTTACTAACATAACCCACCCAACGGGCGGTTTCACTTCATAATATTGTAATGTTTACAACGATTATAGCAACTGATAATGATACAATTATACGAATATCTTGAACTAATGAAAAATAAAAAAACACCTAGTCGATAGACTAATTATTGTTTAAATATATCGACTCAAATAATTTACTCGTTTTGACCCATTACATAACCCGATTGACCCCTACTAAATTTAGCTCAAGTAAAGCAGTTGCAGTTAATGAGAATGGTTAGAAAAATATACGCTTACTCATATGCATGCTCAACTTATTGTTTTCCGATTGCATAGGGTTAATAACACAAGTAGTC
>BQNB010031060.1:3205-13897 GCA_026074375.1 Tanacetum coccineum
TGAAATTTTTGGGTAATTTTATACTAATGTAGTATTGTGCTTACTAGGGGCGGAGCTAGGATTTTAAGTTAATGGAGGCCGGCCGTGATTAACGCAAAACGTTATAGTGATAAGGGAGGCCGAAGGTAAAAAACTAGTAGAAAAGTGGCATGTAATATAACTAACTCATGAGAGAAGTATGCTGATTAGGGGTGACTCAGCACCCACTAGTCACCCTACTAGCTCCGCCCCTGGTGCTTACCCGGTGACATATAACAATAGATTAAAATTATTTTCACTAAAGGTAGCACTTTTACTGGCGATAAGAACAACCCTTGTATGATCGATCAACACACAGTCAACACGTATATTATCTTTGATTGAAGCATTCGTGTCTAGAATTTGTTACTAATTGTCCTAGTAGCTACTTATCAGAATAATAGGTGAAAACCCTCAAACTTGAACCAAAATCCAAAATCAAGACTAAACAAAAACACATATTACAGATACAAACATACATGTTCGTGAAATGATTTGTGATTAAGGCTTTCCATGGAATCGGTTGAGGTAGATGAATATGGAGATGGCGTGCAAGATTAATGCTAGCTAGTCGTATAGAACGCTTTAGGGTGGTAACAATTTTTCTAAAATGAATAGTAAAAGATACAGAGTGTTTGGTTATTATTTTAAAAAAATTTATGGCTTATGTACGATCATTCATCCATAAAACAAAATTCTTTTAATATCTTTAAGTTTCGTTTTAAATGAATCATGTGGATCATCAGTCAACTCCTCACCATGTCAGCGTTAACTTATTAGACATTATAAGTTTGCCCATTTTTACCTGTCACATTCACGTATATAGTCATAGTAAGATGGATACATTAAGATGCAATCAGACAAGGTAAATAGAGTAGATTTTATAATGATATAAGTCGAATAAGTTGACGGTCTCAGAATCATTGTCTTTTCTTCATTTATTTAGTTTTCTTCCATTTACCAGAGTGTAAATTAAAGCAGACCGATAGACTCGGGATGTTGGTTTAATTTTGAGCAAGAGTTAGTATTCAGCTGCTTACTCAAAAAAACAAAACAAAAAAAAAACAAAAAAAAAAACAAACAAAGACCAGTACGCAACAAGAGAAAGCAACCAACAACCATTGCTTGAGGTTTTTGCAAATAGTGTATGCTTGTGCGTGAGGCTTAAAGCTCTATAACGGTTGATGCTCTTACACTCTCAGTTGACAGTATGTATGTATTTCCACAATTGTAAAAAGCGTCATTCGCTTCATAAAACTCGATTCATGAACATTTACACACCAATCACATAATTTAAATATTGAGACCCTTATCAGAAACGGAACCGAACTCTTTACATTTGAAACAGTAAAAGTGACTATACGTGGTTGTCAACGACACCCCAAAAAAAGAAAAGAAATTACACGCCATTTTTGATCATTTGACATAAAAAAACATTTACCAGCTAAAACTGATGGACTCAAAATGCAAGTTTGAAGCCAATCCAGATGAACATATGTTTGCAACCTCATGCCTCATCTTCTTTGGCCCACAAACAAGAACTCCAACACTTGATTCTTTTTGCTCAAACAGCATTCCTACAAGAAGAGGAGAAGAAATAGCTTATAGATATTAGTTTAAAGATATTGGATTATATAAAATAAGCTCGAGTGATAGAAAGATAATAAAACGACTTATATTATTCAAAGAGTGTTGAAGATGTTCTTACTCTTAAGATCTGGTCTTTCACCATAATGCACGTTTGTGGATTGAAGTAGTGATTGTTGGGGAACACTTTCAAGCTCTCTGTCCGCATTATAAAACCATGAATTAGGCGAATTAACAGGTGTAGCACCCTCCATGCTTTGAATTTGCTTCGAATCCATTGCAGTTTTCTTCTTATTCCACCAAAAACCCACACTACATGTTACCATGATAGAAATGCAAATGAGCAACATATTCAACACGGCCCTCATGTTTATAGCTGGTAAATGTTTTTTTATGTCAAATGACCAAAAATAGGCTAGCTAGTAAAATGAGACTTGATATGAATACCTTTCACTTAGTATATAGTCTATCTTACTTGAAGTACGTGAAAAGTGTTTTATTTTTGCTATAATTTGAAGTTTTGCGTTGAATGTTTAATGTTTTACATATCAACCTTATTACAAAAGAGCTAATGAGTCATAAATTCAAGCAAATACGTCTCACATTTCATTAAGCAGGTTCATAAATTCAAGCTAATGAAAGAGTCAAGCAAATCATACTTGTCTAGCTAGCTCAAAAATCATACTTGTTTCAGTTAAGCTTGTGCAAAGTTGAAAACTAGCTATGTTAACTTTACAAATCGAATAAAAAAAACAAATAATATACTAGTTGCGTATAACGAACCTTCAGCTCCAAAGTAAGTAGAAGTGGTGTGGACTCCAACCTTAACGAGCCAAATTGAATAATAAACATGAGTTGGTGTGATCACCCATAGGAAAAGGTATCCTATAAACACCAATAGTGCAATCCCTTTGATCATCTGAATCATCTTCTTACTACTCTTTCTATCTCTCTAGATATTCGCTCTCATAAAGATGGAGCTTGCTATTTATAGAAGTGAGATATAGTTAGAGAATGAAGTTGAGTGTGAGAAGGGCAAATCTGGAAGTCCATCATTTTTTAATGTTTGACATCTGCGAGTGAATAAGGTATGTATATTATGTGACAAGAAATAGGAGGATTGATAAAAACATGTCATAAAATAAATAATCCAAATTCAAATATATGGAGGTTTTTTTTATAGGGTTTCTCCGGAAAATTTAATTACTCCAAAAACCATTTAAGTGTAAATGATGGGTGAGTTCCACATCTCTTCCCATTATATAGGTACACCTACTTCCTTAAATGATTAGACCACACGGTAAAAGTTCAATAAAGTTCATCTTTTTATCATAGATCCAAAGACTCCACCCCAACCATTTATTTTTTCATCAAATTAAATAAAACTCAATTTTCACCTTTTTTTAAAATTAAATATCTCACAAACCGTTAATCGTTACGTAAAATGAAACATACCATTGTAACGAGAATTAAATTATCTTTCTATAGAGGGGCACTTTGATATACTTTCGATGAACTTTTTTTTCAATTTTATTTTTCAGTCACGTCTAGAAAGATCACATGTGATTCTGAAAAATCACATGTAATTTGTATTACAAATCATATGTGATTTTATTAAATCATATGTGATTTTATTAAATCATATGTGATTCTAATACAAATCATAAGTGATATTTTCAGACGTGACTGAAGAAAAAAAAAGATCGTCAAAAGTTCGTCGAAAGTATATCAAAGTGCCCATCTATAGAAAGATGATTTAATTCTCGTCGCGATGGTGTATTTTTTGTCGTTTGGCGATTTACCATTTGTAAAATATTTTAATTTTAAAAAAGAGGTGGAAAGTGAGTGTTTTTAATTTAATAAAAAAAATAGGTGGCTATGATTAATCCATTGGATCTTTGATAAATATTGGATCTACATTGATCTCATCTCTAGACTACACAAGAAACAATAAAACTATTTCTTCTTACGACCTCGAACTCTTATATTCAAATTATCACATATATCTTGAAGCTTGTCAGAAAGATCCTGACCTTCATACATATCATCATCATATGAGTCTTCATCATAGTCACCATTCTCATAAGAATTCATCAATTGTTTCAGCAAACTAAATATATGCAGGCAGGGACGGAGCCAAGGGGTGTCCCGCGGGTGCCCGGGACACCTATGAATTTTTTCGATATAGTGTTAATTTTTAAAAAAATCAACGATTTTTCTCAAATGTATCATAAATGCACCCAGTCCATCGAAATGTGTTTATAGTCTTATCATTTTAATGAAATCTTCATTTTAATTCACTTTTTAACTCTATTATATTACAGTTAAAAAAAATTGTGCACCGATCATATTTATTCTTAGCTCCATCTCTGTATGCAGGTTGTATAAAGCTAAAAAGAAAAAAAGATAGCAACAGAATACTTGAAAAAGCGACAAGTCGGCCACATTTCTAGACAATTATCCCTTGATTCATCTATAAGATAGAGCGCATACGTATTTTTTTATGCACACTTAATCGTATTCTTGTACGTGTACGAGAAGTGTAAGATTGTTGTGAGACATACCTATTACTATTGTGTATATTATCAATATATATCTAAATATACTTGATAAAAACAAAACGGAACATTGTTATGAATAAATACTAGCCTTCGGGTTTCCTCTTTTTGTAGTTATGACAATATTTCAACATGCAAATTTCCAAAGAGATATAAATTCTTGCAAGATATATACATCATACGAATAGAAGTTGATCGATGACTCGGATTAAAATGATCTCGAATTTGGTCTCACATCATGTACGTGATGGTCTGTTTTATGAGATACACATTAGTAATTAGCAAACATATATATTTTTTGTTATGTATGCTTATATGTTATGAAGATATCTTAACGTTGTATGTGACATGCATGTACTCTACAAAATTGTTGAATTTTGACACAGGCACAACTTGTAGGATTTTTCCCGAGAGCTTAGATAGTTAGAAGAGAGTGTTCATGAAAACTTTTAAAAATAATAAGCTACTACTGGTAATTCATAATCTGCTACAAGAAGCTTTAAATAATAAGCTCTAATTCCAGTGTCTGACCACAATAACTAAAATACCGTAACATGTTTGCCAACCCTAAAATACCGTTACATAGGTGTAAAAGTTAAAATAATAAGCCATTTAATCTTTATATTGCAATTTGAAAAATATGTCATAACAAGAAAAGTTGACAAACTTTTATCAAAAACGGCTTCCAACATATATAACACCTGCTCTATATGTATTTGCGTACAGGAGTATTATTATCTGAGCATAAATTAGAGTAATTTTGATACAAATCATGATTCACGTGAGACAAAGAATTGAAGAGAATTTAATCTCAGTTTTTAATTAGGTTTGTATTATGTCATGTGGGAGTAAAGGGGATTTTTGTGTTGCATGGATCATGCAAACAGTTTTATGTCATCTTTTCCTGATTACTTCTCTCACAATTCTTTGTATTTCTATAATAACTAATGTAATTCATGCATTAAAAGCTGCATGGTGTATCATTCTAAAACTTTCAACTAGGATACATTATAATACATACTATCGCAACAAGCCTACCATCTCTATATAATAGTATTATCTACTCCGTATAAATCTATACAAATTGAGTTTCCCCTAAATTGGTGGTGAAGATTGGCAACTTTTTTGCTGAATGCTGGTTTAAGGGTTGACTACGTAAGAGGTGCTGATACAATGCTTAATATGCAATACGATCATGCAGTTTTTTTGGTCAAACACTTAGATGCACTTGATTATTTTCATCCAGCACTTGTTCTATGGCTGACGTATCACTCTTAAGTAATTAAGTTGACTATTCATTGCATGTACAAGTTGCAGGTCTACATGGCATCTTAAGTTTTAAGCGAAGCTATTCAGAGATGCTTTTGTGCAAAAGTTTAAGGGATATAACTTAATATTACGGTAAAAATTATTCCATACATATAGGAATAGAAAACACGTAATATTCTAACCATCTAACTTCACTTTTTGTTTGAAATCGTCATCATTTTCCACTTAAAGCAAAGAATTATATATCGACTTGCTGATCCTTTTAGTGTGTTTTGTTTACTATTTGGGAAGCTATTTGATGAACCCTAATTCAAGGGCGGTAAATGGGGATGTTACACGAATATAAAAATCCCACAAAACACGAAGTTTATTAATAATACAAAGATTCAAAACATTATCATAACTTTTTACCAAAGTCTCCTAAAAAGAGTGAAAACATCAAAATAACTCTAAAAACTAAAAACTATAAAACGTTGACTGAACCATTTGTGCCACGGACAAAAAAAGATTTGTGCGAAGTTATTTCGCCATTTTCATCAAATCATGTTTTCGTAATTCATGTCTTCATCAATTGACTCCCACACGCGAGCTAGCATGCAGCAAGCCAAAGAGTTTCGTGCACTTCGATCATGATTGACTTTGAAATGCTCCATTATAATTGGTGGTTCTATCATGACTGACTTTGAGTTACTGAAATTTTCTTATATATCTGGTTTTTATAACGATGCCTTTCTTTATAAATGAAACCAATTAAATATTAATCGGGTATGTTTTTGATAGCCTTTAACATTATTGAGAATATATATCTTTCATATTAAGTTTTAACTTCCTTTTATATATATTTGTCTTATGGTATGATTAGCATGAGTTTAGTTCAAATAGAAAGTGATTTTGAGTAAAAATGATAGAAAGTGTAGATAATGTATTAATGTGTCATTAATATCATGTGAGAATTCATTTATATGTCATTAATATCATGTGAAAATGTGTCAATTGTGTGTCAGTTACAAGAAATTATGTGCAAGTGTGTCAACATTGTTAGCTAAAAAATTCATGTGTGTCAATAATAGCGTATTAATAGTGTGTCAACATCGCTAGTGTGTCAATTACAAGTCGTTATGTGTCAAATATGCAATTAATACCTCAATTTAATCTCATTAATACCTCACATCCAATGGCTAGAAATCCTTCATATACTTTTTACCATTTGTAACTTTTTACAATAACCTCACCCTGATTAGCATAATTGTAAGGATTGGCTAATAAATGAGAAGATTCTCTAGAAGGGCTGTAATGCAACTCAAGGAAAGATGTAGGGCTAGTGTTGAAGATATCATAGTTGACTTGTGTATTTATACACCCCTATACAGGTTGTAAAAGAACTGAACAGCACACGACAACAATGCAAACACTCTCTTTGGTTTCTCTTCATTATAAACAAAAAAACAATACTCTGTAATCTTTCTCATATTGAAAGATTGTTTATCACTTTGATATTCAATCTGTTGTGTATTGTAATCATTCGACTATTGGTTTGATCATCCAATTACGAGTTATATTGTTCCATTGTGTTGTTCATCTTCTGAATTCAATTAGTTTCAGGAAATATATCATTATTCCATCATTTTTCACATGGTACCAAAGCCATAACACTCTGATTACTATTGTATTTAGGAAATTCTTGATCAATTGATTGAGGGTTTCTTTGTTCGAGGTGTTCCTGGGCAATGAAAGGTTTGGGAATACGAGTATTAGTTATCTGGTATGGTTAATTGCTGGGATCTGAAAAAATAAGGTTGTGTATGAACCTTAATCTTTTGAGGGTTTCCGTCCACGCTTAATTGCCTCAATTGTGAGGCGTTATTCTACATTTCGTTGCTCATTATTTTACTATAAGATCCTTCCACTCACCTGATCTTGGTAAAATCAGGACCCACTTGGTGTGCTTGATTGATCTCAGTTGGTTTTATTTTATTTTAATACAAGTCATAATTTAAAACAAAAGGGCAAAATATTGTTTTTTGTTAAAATATGCCAAAATATGATAATGGTCCACCAAGTGGGTCTATTTCCGATGCTAGTGCCGCTAGCAAACTAATATTTAGGGATGAACTTTATCTTCACCATACTTATGCTAGCAGCACTTCACTAATTAACCTAAAGTTGACTAGAACAGAAATGTTTAGAGTCATGCCATGACATTAGCCTTGTACTCATAGAACAAACTTGGATTTATCAATGGTAAATGTAAAAAACCAACTGATAAGTCCATGGTAAATCAATGGGAAATGTGCAATTCAGTAGTGTTGGGATGGTTACTTGGCTCAATTTCAGTAGAGCTTTATCTTGGGCAATTTTTTCTTAAATTCCATCCGAAGTTTGGGATGAACTTAACCAGACCTATGACAAGGTTAATAGATCTGTCACTATTGATTTACATTATCAAATTAACACTTTCAGTCAAAATGGTTCCACTCTTTCATACTACAATCATAAACTAAACTCACTTTGGAAACAGTTTGATTCTTTGGTTAAACTATCTGCATGCACCTGTGATGCTGCAAAACATTTCAAAAAACATAACGATCTTCTAAAACTCATGAGGTTTTTAATGGGATTAGATTATTTGAAGTAATATATTAACGAGGGACCCTATACTAGGGTTGAGCATGGGTCTGGAACCGGTGGAACTGGAATCGAAATACATGGATCCGAGAACCAAAATTTTCAAAAAAGTAGGAACCGAGAACCGAACCAAAAATATTTTTCAGTTCCGGTTCTGGTTCCAGTTCTGGTTCTTTGGGTCTACCCGCAAAGGAACCGATTTTCTGAAGAAAAAAACCCATATTACTAACGTTCTTTGCATTGTTATCCTTCAGGGAATATTATTAACGTTCTTTGCATTGGTATCCTTCAGGGAATATTACTAATGTTCATTAGTTCATGTATAACAAGCACAATTGTATGCTTCTAGTCCATATATTTTTTATCTCCTTATGTTTGATGTATAGTGTCTCTGTTCCTTTAATATATTAGCATCAATAGATAGTGTCTCTCATACGTTACACTACTAACTTCAATCCTTATCGAGAAGATGCACTAATGAAATAAGCCAATTAGAAGCACAAGAAATACATTTTTAAGCATTTGCAACCATTTACGTTAAAAGCAATTTCAAATAAACTTCAAGATTTGTCTAACAAAATAACTAGAACTGTTTATATTTCCACCGTTTGTTTCTATTTATCTGTTCCAGTTAGTTTCTCTAATTTCTCTTTCATATCTTTCACAACCTCATCATCTTTAATTAGATCTTTAACATTATCCCAATTCGCGTTCTCGACTTTCTCACCCAATCTTGGGTGCAAGTCAAAGCTTCTACAATCGGTGTTGACAAGCGAGTTCTATACGGGTTTTTTATGATACGTATAACTTAAGTATGAGAAAAATGACATGTTTTTAGAAAATTGGGTATTTGGTTTCGGAACCAAGAACCAGTGGAACCGAACCGACCCAAGAACAAAAAAATGTCAAATTCAAGAACCGAAACCAGAACCTACGGTTCTGGTTCCAATTCGGTTCTTCTTGGTTCCGGTCTGGTTGATGCGTGTGATACGGGTCAGTTTTAAATTTATAACTCGGTATATCAAATTCTCAAGCAACACATACGAGCAAGTGAACTCGTCCGTAGTAGCAAGATATTGAATGGTAAGCCAGGATCGTTCGCGGGGATTTGGGTGTTTCGACTTGATAAAGATTTCGATGATAAAAGTCCTAAGATGCGAGCAAGCAATAATGAAAGAAATTCGATAATAAATAGATGTACTTGGTTGGATTCAATTTGGGAATCCGATTCTATATGAAGGTGGCAAATACTAATAAGTTGATTAAAAGAATTGGAAATTATCCAATCAATTGTTTTTTAAAACCTTTCGCCTTCGTCAAGACTCCAAGTGATAAAAACAAGCATTAGGCGCAATCAATCAATTCAAGACTAAGACAGCCTCTATGAGTTTGATTCGCGGTTCGTTTCACAAATCATAGACATTGATAATTATGTTCCTAGTTATACCAAACCGCTTAAGAAATGGTCGATACAAAATGTAGCCAATCGTAGACAAAAAGGCGACAATTGATTGATTAACAATATCCCTTTCGTCCTTTGATATTCTCAACAAACAATCCGGTTGATAAAACTATGCCACTTTAGAACATAAGAACAAATGGATCTAAGACTTAGCTTGAAATTAAATTAACATGCCACACTATCATAATCGAATCTTCATACCACAAACATCATCTGACCAAGCACATAGAGGGACTAGCCACTCATATTAAACCAAGACATAGTTCCAGAAAATAATGTATTCATAAACATAATGAGAATTCTTACAAAAATATTGCAAAAGCTTAAAGGAATGAGGCATAGGGGTTCAAAAGAGACGTTGTTCAAAAGATACGTTATCATTCATTTAAAATCAGAGTTTTACAAAGGCAGGTCCCAAAATCTAGTTACATATAATGTGAATGATAACAAGTTTTAGCCATCTTCAAGTCCATGCCACTCCGTGCCATAAGTTGCTCAATTACTGAGATAAACATGCTAAAAAGTCAACACAATGGTTAAGTGAAATTCATAGGTTTGAAATGTAATAGTTGAATACAAGTCATCATAAGTAATTGTTATAAAAGCAGTGTTATAGTAATGTGTTATAGTATGATATTGGGTTACGTTGTTATACACCCGTTATTTGTAATAATTGCAATGAATACAATTATCATGGAAAAATGGTATTGCATTTATAATGTATTATTGCGTCTAAGCTCATGAATCACATATTTAACTCAATAGAACCGGGAGCCTTTACCAGAAGATATACTAGGAGTCGTTATCCAAAGAGATATTAGAAGATATTACCTAAAGAGATATTGGGAGATATTACCCAAAGGGATATTAGGAGATACTACCCAAAGAGATATTAGGAGATATTACCCAAAGAGATATTAGGAGATATTACCCAAAAGGATATTGGGAGATACTACCCAAAGAGATATTTCTATGTATTTAGGCAATAATATATCAGGATGGCATACAGTTGGAATAACACTTGCATTTATGGTTTAAGCATGTATCCCCCTCGCGGGTTTATAAAGCATTAAAATATTTAAAAGTGAGGCTATGAAATCTCACCTTAATAGGTAGTTGTAATAAATATTCCAAAATAAAAGCTGACGACTTTATCACAATCTCAACAGGAAA